>JABASD010002618.1:0-25256 GCA_019776165.1 Pogonognathellus flavescens
TAACATTTTGACATGCTTTATTCAGGACGAACCAACATGTTTTAATGTATGCTGGGCAAAACATGATGAGTGACACCAAATCACGTCAAAATCAACATGATATCATGTAGAGATTCTTTAGAGTGTGGTCCACACAAAAGGCTGTTGCATAAAAGTCGCATTAAATCATTGACGCTTCATGACTCATGACGTATTATACTTTCTTGGCATGTTGTAACAACTTTAGTACTCCATCGGCAGTTAAAATGTGCGTACAGAAAGATTATCAGAAAAATGGGAGTTTTAAAATATGCAAGAGGGCCTATTTCATTTCCCTTACTACTTTACTACCATTCATTTTCATTCCTATAAGAAAATCTTCATTTTGAAGTTTAAATTTGTTGAAAAAATGCTCGAAATAATTTCGGCAGCAATTTTTTTTGGTGAAAAGCACAAATGGAGTAAACATTATATTACTATGTGATTAGTTTCATTAAAATCTGTCAGACACGTTCCTGGTGGTTCCCTTGTGAGAGAAAGAGTAAATTTTCTTGCTTTCACTTTGGTGTGGCAATCATTTTCTAAGTCAAAAATGCAAAGAACCGCGCCGACGCAGTCTGGGAACAGAAGCAAAACGCTTCGTTGTTTGGTAGTTCCGTTCCTATTAACCGATTGACACCTTTAACAGATGGATATTATTATAGGTTGCAGCGTGGATAAAAATCTTGAGCCGAGGTTAAACATATTACAAATCTGTACTTTACTCCAAATTCCATCTAATATCTTAAACGGTTTAACAGGACCCCACGGATTCATTAAAATATACGGCCATCCGCCAGATTTCGTATGAAGTCCCACAAAACGTGGACTTTCCATATTTATGCACTACATGTTGCCGAAGTAGAAAGGTGCAGCAGCAGAAAATGAAATTGAATTTGCAGGTTTCAGTATCATATTATTTTCTCCCCGGTCTCTGACTTAATTATTCCTATGTGGGACCAATATTATTAGCCACAGGACATAATAGTAAATATTTAAAACCCTTGTAACTCTCTCAAATATCTGCGGGTGTCATTAATAGTCATTTCATTACTAATACTATTATTACACACGCCTCAAAAAGGCTTAAATATATGCTATAGAAATATAAATGAATTTTATAAAGGGACTGGAACGGAACTGGGTCGTCTGGGTCTGGAAGTAAATCCCATCAAACGGTGAGTTCATCAGTTCCGTCGTATTTAGCGCTCTTAGGCTCATACGCTAGCGCCTGCGGCTGTTTTTCTACTGCAACACTGCAAGTGCTATCAGTAACCAGTCTCGTCAGTCTCACATTTCAGAAGATAAATGGCGCAATAATCTTACTTCACACTATTTCGCAGAATTATTGTTTTCATTTTTAGACGACATTGGGAGTAGAAGTATTTACATTTAGTACAGGAGTAATTATACGTAGGTGCCTTGACCAACCTCAATATTGAAGCGAATTCTCCAAGAAGATGAATTGTTTTGTTGGGAGGTCATTTGTTGTTGGTGGTGGTGCTGTAAGTGTGGAGGAGGAGGGGTGACGCCGATTCTGACGGGAGGCGGGGGTTTCAAAATAGAAACAGGCAGAGGCTGTTGTGGTAAGCGGGTGGGTGGCAAGGGAGGAGTGGCGGTGGTGGAACTGGAGGCAGGGGGGTTGTTGGTCTGTCGTTGATATTTGCAAGAGACTTCCTCATTGGCGATGTTGACATGGCTAGCACTTTCCTTCCCTCCCGCTCCTGGTTTCGTTGAAAGGCTCATGGAGCACATGTTCGGACTAGTGTCGTCTCCCGATGATCCTTGCGAATATTTTCTCCAAACTTCCAATTCCAATTTGCTAACTGTTGACCTACAAGAGTCATTCAAGGTCATTCAAAATTAATATTGTTAATTCTATCATGAAACAATGACTTGAATTCCCCAGGACTGGGACGTCCGAAAGGGATAAATATTCATTCCAGATTCATTATTTCCCTTTACGTTCCCATTTGCATTTTTTCCCTGGTACATAAAATACGCAGATCCTCTAACCCATACGGAATGAACATGCACACGTGAGACCTTTACAAATTACTGACATTAACAGCTTCGACTCTACAATCAAGTTAAGTGAAATTTATCTCACGATCAGTTAATGCAAATAATATGTGGATTTGGTTTCGAGCGAGTGGGGAATTGGAGAGGAGTAGAAAGGAGACTGCGAGTGAGAAAAAGGAATATAAATGGAAGTGTGATTACTCTCCTGAGAGTAATGGTGAATGGAAAAGAATATCGAAACGGTGAATGGAAGAAATGGAAAGCGTGATGTAAGGTTAGCGGTGCTTGTTTCAGCTACGTGCGCTATTGCTGGTTTGTAAAGGGCGACGAGTGAGTGTGTAAATGTATTGCAGACCCATGTGTATCTCTATGTGGGAGATAATAAGATGCAATGAGATCGGGTGAGAAAGGATTATTGAGGAGGAAAGTGAAGTGAGAAGTGGCCTTTTGATTTAAGAGAGTTCCTCAGAAGCAGCTGCAGATTTCGGTGAGTGGTGGTGGCCAAAGCCTTCTGCAAGAGGCGCCCTTATTCCACAGAGTAGAGATAGTTGCTTTTCCGCATATTCTTTGCCCGTGTACAGACCGCGGCTTAGAGCAGGCGGATGAGTGGAGAGTTGGCGAAGGCGGTGAACGTCGTTTGAAAAAGAAAGCGGAGAAAGGAAGTTGGATGGAAGAGACGGAAGAGAGGGACGGAGGAAAGTGCGAGAGTTTTGGAACATTTATGAATTGCAATTGGCATTTACGTACTTCATTTTCTGGTAGATGGTTGCATTGGAGGCTGTCGTTACGTCTTGGCCATTGACACCGATGATTAAATCCCCGATCCTTAAGCCAGCCAAATCTGCTACTTTATCTTTCTCCAGACGCTCGATCCTGCAAAAGTAAAATCATACTTACGCTTAAATATTGAGCTCGCTTAAACTTCCTCCTACGTGCAACTCTTTTCACCGAATTCGTGTACCTCCCTCCCCTCACTGCCTGAACCACACACTCTGCATAATTCAACAACTAACAATCACAACACACCAACACATTTTCTAATCTCACTTCCTTTTCAATTGCTGTGCTGGATGCTTCTCATTGTACAAACTGCTAAAAACCAGCTGCATTTGTATATGCAGCCCTTCAGTCTCCAGCATATACAAATAGACAAGCACTAATTGAAAACGCCGTCTTTCCTCCTCCTGCTTTCTCTCCCACTATTTTAATATTTCAGTGCTCCTTCTCACAAACTGGCCCTGCCACTGCACTCCCGAAACTACTGCTTTATTTGTATATCATATATAATCCATACGGCACGACATCCTCCACATATTATCATGCCCCAAATCACAGCGGTGCGGTGGTGGGCCAAATGAAATACTGGAGAGTAGAGGAACTGTACATCTTCAATCTTAGCTACGAGTAATGTGCAGCATCTTCAGTGAAATGACTGCATTGAATCAGTTCAACATTTTCTTACGACCAATCAGAAGTCATCCCAACTATTCAATTGCTTTGATTTTAAAATTACACTATAGCAAGTTCAAGTTGAATTTCAAGTAATTTCTCTTTTGAGTCCCAATTCCTACTTACATTTTTGTCTTTTTTGTGTTGCAGCAGAAATTATTGTAAGTGCTTTTATTTTTTCCAAATCTTTCCAAATCTTTCATCAATCTACATGTATTCCGATTCATGAATGACGAATGATGGTGATGGTACTACAATTTATGGACATTCGTCTGCCTGCTAGGAGTTTATTAGTGGCGGAGATAAACTATGGGACCGAGGATGCGTTATTGGAGGAACTCCCGCAATAAATAATTCATCGGTGCGATGAAGAGTTGTGGAGGGATTTTGTGTTGGGTTTGACAGGTCGGAGGCGCCTATACACAAGCGACAATACGGAAGAGAAGAAGACTGCATGGGGTTAGATTTGTGAGAATGATTTTGTGGTTACCTGGGAGGTGAAACCCAAACAACGCTGAAACCAAAGCCCGAGTTTTCTGGTTTGAGCATGATGACAGTGACTCTGCAGCCGGTGGCGGGGTCGAATGCCACTTTGGGTATCACGCTGGGCTCGCAACAATCTTCCACGCCGCTGTCCATTGTTGATGAGTTTTGCAATTGAGATTTTGGAAGAGTTGAGATTTCGATTTCTGCAGAGTCAGGGCTCACAGAAAACCGCTCTGGTTCTTCGATCGTTTCGATTTCCGTGGGAATCGGAGAAGCGATGAATTTTTTTGTCGTGTTGAGGGAAATTCCGTTGCTGGTTGGGAGTCCGCTTTGATGATGGCGGGATGTGGGCAAAGCTCCGCCGGTACTCATTTTTCTCTTTCGCAGCTTCAGCCAGCAGTGTGTACTCTGAAATAAACAGCCATTCCTTTATTACGTCACTTTCCACTAACTTTTACCTTCCTCAAGGCTCATCTCTTTGTCAAAAACGCTTTTGAAGTGTGGACGCATCCCAATAAAACCCCACCCACCCAACCACCCTGCCGTTATGCCACTTGGCATAATCAATGTGTGAATATCAGAAGTACAGCAGGAGCAAAAGAAGAAACAGCAAGGTCGTTCTTCATCTGCCTCTGGTGGAAAAACCTCGGGATCCTGCGAATTCTGCCGAAAATTTCCTTGTTAAAACACCGGCAAAATATCAGGGAAACAATTTGTGAAAAAAATTTTGGTTTGCTTTTTGCCATTAATTTTGTGACTAATAAATCGGGAAATGGTTTGGATACACCGGGAAAATTTTCGATGATGCCGGGAGGAAAAAGTTTTTTCCAGCAACGTCATCGCCCTTGCTCCTCATGAAAATATCAACTGTATAAATGTGCGAGAACTATCCCTGCGAACTTTTTCACAGTTTGGGCTCGGACCATTTCCGGGAGGTAGTGACTGCAGCCCAAGCGCCGCGTTCTTCATTCATGGACGAAAGTGCATAAACATGAGCCAATAAGTCTCAGAGTCTTTCTCTGTGGCTACGTTGAAACTGCAAAGAAGGAATAGGCCAAAAAGAAAGTTGTAACATTTCATGTTCTCTCCGCTTTCTCTTTTCTGCGACTACGCCTCGCTTCTGCTGCTGCTCCACATCTTTCTCCCTCCACCACCACTGCACTCTCCACATCTTTCTCCCTCCACCACCACGGCACTCTCCACACTGTCCTCCTCCACCAATGCCCCTCTCTCTCAACTCAAAACACTCGCCATAATCGTCTCCCATCATATCCACTCTCTTACCAGACCATCGGCACATCACCCTCCACTACAACGCAACACACACCATTCAAATTCACAATCATCACTACTCATCCTACAATCAACAACTTTCGCCCAGCACCAAGTCTGTAGTCAATAGCCACACATTCCGCCACTCTCTGGATAGTCTGGACTCTTGACTGCCATACCATGTGCTTCCACGTTATGTGTACTTCCAAATATGCCAACTCCCAACTACTGCAACAGAGTAGCCCACAACACACATCTCTCTTCGTCCTCCATTCCTCCACTCTCCACAGACCCACTCTAGATCCTATTTATTTGCATATTCCATATATTCTACTTGTATAACTGTGTAGCATATTTGAGCATACACATTGCATGGATGAGATTCGTCCATGTACATGGACGGTATTGGGCTACGTGTGTGTGGAGCAAGGAAGAGCTCCGCAGTTAACAATCTGTGTGTGGAGGAAGAAATAAGTGTGGAGGCTGAGTACGCCTGGGAAGAAGAGGCACATTAGGATAAGAATGGATGCAGCAGTGTGGTCTGTCTGTCTGGTGGTAGCAGACTGTGACTTTGTTTTGTGCACCGACAACTGGAACTACGCAGCAATTCCTCTGCCAACTTAAAACGGACTCTGAAATAGAGCTGAAGGAGTTCCTATTTACTTTTCTCATTCTCCAATGCTTCCTCGTCCATTCCCAACTCTTTCTCCTCCTCTGCACTTTTACTGCGGAGTCATCAGCCCAGTTCCACACACAAATATTATTATCTCCACCATTCTTCTACGTCCAACCATACAACAATCCTGGCCCTACCAATAAACCGCTCAAGGTCTGGTGTACAAAATGTATCGAAGAAAATATTTTAAATTCCCATAAGTTGAAACGAATCAGGAAATGCATTATCTACTTTCTTAGTGAATAAACTATTCAAAACGGGTGTAATAACGCAGCGTAAGATACTAAATAAATAAAGCGAAATGAAGCTAAATAATAGTTATTTACCGTTGATTTGTCAAATGAGTCGCCAATTGTTGTTGTCAACTGTTTTGACAAATTTTAAACGCATTAACTTAATTCGTGGTCGATATTTCGACTCACATGATACACAGACAGAACCTTCCTATAAAGTAGCTTTTATATTTTAAATAGAGTGGAAAATATAAAATACTAATATATACGTTTTTTCAATTTTATACCGTTATACAGGCCCGTAGCCAGGACATCGGTTTGGGGGGGCACGACCTAATAATTTGACATTTGGGGGGGGCACGACCTCAAAAAACACCGAAAAAAGGGGTTCTTTGCGGCCTTCGGCCGCAAATAACCTCTTTTTAAGCACAGGGGGCACGTGCCCCCTGTGCTCCCCCCTCCCTACGCCCCTGCCGTTATAAACTGTTTAAGTACAGCTTATATCAGTACAGTTTACAGGAAACAAATTATATTACACTGAAATATTAACTCAGAACGCATTAAATGTTGTCATGTACAAAGTACACAATGTTCTGGGTTTACGGTTTGCCATGAAGGAAATGGTAATGGAGTACAGTATTGCAAGGAGCACCGAGAGTTTTTGAATTTTCTACCCAAGTGTCCCTCTCAAATACGTCTCAAATACGTGGTTTATAGTGTTGCTTTTCATTCTTTCCGACATTTTACTTGCATTGTTTTCATTTTCAATGTGGCAAAAGTTCGTCAAAAATGAATGAATATTTGTGATTTGATGCTAAACAGTGAAGAACAAAAGATTTTATTCTCTTTTCACATCGGGACATGCACAATTTGTCGTTTCGATTCTTTGATTTACGACTATGACGTTTGGAACACCACATTGAATTAGTAGATGCTAGATACGGAAAAATTCAACTGCGTAGAATTGTATTAGCGTTTACAAGAAGATGACTTGTGGATTTTAATTATATATCACCCTTACCATATAATGTAGGCGTTGGTTTTACACCTAGTCAATCAGTGCAGTTTTATGTCAGTTTTTAATGCTACGCAATGTTGCGTGTGAAAGGAAAGAAAGTTGGAGAAAGTAGGAACGAAAGCTAAAAATGCAATATATCGATTTGACTTTTGGGACAGGGGAACGCACGCGAATCAGACAAACTCAGAATTCGCTCTTTCTCTGCTCCTTATTCAAACTACTAGAGCTGGAAATTGGGTCGAAATTTTGGGACCCGATCCAATCCGCCATTTTTATAAGACCCCAACCTAACCGTTAATTTCAAAATAAACTTTAAAATGAAATAAATTTATAAAAACAAATAAATTTCCTAACCGCAACCCCAAAGGAACAAAAAATTGAACTCCAAGTCAAAATCGATTAAACTACCAAAATACTAGATGATTTTTCAGAGGTATTCGTGGATTTGGACATGAGAATTGAGGAAAAATAGAAACCTATGTATGCATTCGTACTTGTTTACAAAAAGTTCATTCAGCTTTATCTCCTAAACTTAAAATTTCTCGTCAAAATTTTACACGTGTAGTATTTTATAACAACTTGAAATCAGCTTTTCCTCTAGGAGGACTTCCTCCAGGAGGCCTGGAGTGATTACTGGAATGGTTGCTACGGTTATGTTATGTAGTATTTACTATTTACTATAACTGTATCCAGCACATTAGACCAGCTGAATTAATTAATTGACGAGGCAAACAAAATGACGTCATCAATCATATGATCGGTTACTAATAAAAAAAAGACATGCGTTGAAATCCTTCAACTTTTCGTTGGTACCAGGCTTTTGCGTCATTAATTTGCGTATATAATATTTTTGTTCAGTCATTAAATCGCATAAAACGTGAATCAGAATTTAAATTCTCTTTAATCACTTTTGGTTAGTAATTATCAATAGATAATATTTATTATTTGTAATATTATCAAACAAAACATTATTTACTTTAAAAACCTTAAAATAAAAATATAATCAGTAAAAACTGGAAAAGTCAGAGGTATTCGTTATGTAGTGAGGCTCACTACATAACGAATTGGAAGCTTGTAGGTTCGATTCCTACATTTACTAACTTTGTTGCTATTTGACAGTACTTACCTTGAGACACATAAAAATTAGTATCTTTACAAATCGAATCCAAACAGTGAGTTTGGCTCTCTTAAAATTCATACTGCGGTGTAGCAGTATTTCAGTACAGTCAACTAGCTAAAATTCTTCCAATCATTGTTATTGTGGAGAAGTGTGTTGAGGTGTGAGTCAGGCGCGTAACTAGGATTGCCATTTGGGGGGCCAAGTGTAAAAAATCGGTAATTTATAGAAGAAAGCTTGAAATCTTAGTTTTGAGACTTCAAACTAAAATTTCAATTTTTTTTTCTTTGATATTTCTATCAAAATGAATTTTAAGTAAGTTTTAAAAGCGTTTACATATCTTTGGAATGATATTTTTTGTTCATTTGATTTGTGATGTAAAAATTGTGTTTATTAAATACATGTTTAGTGATAATTAGCCAGTGCGTAATATTATTTCCTGACTAAAAAATACTATGCAAATTTTCCGGGAAATTCCCGTTTCCCGGGAATGGCCAAGATACCCGGGAAATGAATGCCCTAGGTGTAGTTGCTTAAAATAATTATAGTCATCATTATATGGGATGTTAATCATTACCTCGTGAGGTCCCGTAGGACTGCTTGATTTCGTCTCGTCTCAGAACGGATAAAAATGAGAAATTATTTAGGCGATTGGCGTTTGCTACGGTATTCTATTTCTCTGTATTGCATTATTTTTCATGAATTTTAAGTTAAGTATTAAGCATTATTTTTAATTTCGTTGTGGCATTTTTAATATAATCAGCTTTATTACAAAACCCCAAACAAACTTTTCCAATCCGATCACAAAACAGCTGGACTAACGGGGCTAACGACGTGGCTAACGGGGCTAACCCATAACCCGGGTACACCACAAGGTTCGAATTAACCCTATGGTTAGGGTTGAATTTTGCATTTTTTAATAGGAAAAGTATCTGGAAATTAAAGAAATGGAGAAACTTGTGCGAAAAATGATCACGAAATCAAAGTAATTGAGAACGTTTTTCTGTTTTATGGAACAGAATTATCAGAATATCAAAGGAATTTAGAAAAATTTGCATTTTTTTAAACCGGAAAACTATGAGGAAATTAAAGGAGTTGAGATTTGATAATGTTGATAAAAGGCCAGTCTATGGTCCATTTAATCGCTTCGACTGAAGCCCAGAATATTTATCACACCCCCACCTAAGTTTTGATCCTCATTTAGCCGAAAACTATGCATTTTTCGAATTCGATGGTACAATGGTAGCCGTTCTCTCACCCCACGGAAGTGGTTCATTTTTTCCCATACATTTTTCCTACTCCGTTTTTGGAAATTTTCATCTCAGCATTACAAGAAAACCATTTGTTCACAGCATTGAGATATTCTTTTACGAAATCTCCACGATTTAAAGCTACTAATGATGTGTAATAACTATTACTTTAAACAACTGACCTATTTTTTTATTTTTCCTACTCTTTCAATGTGTCCGCCCTTCTTGTCCCCCCAAATCATCTCTTTCACCTATGATACAATAACACTAAACATACCAACTTATGAACAGCAAACATTATCTTGTTTATTTTAATCTCTCTCATGTCCTTGCTTTCGTTGTTTTTCGCGAATATTTGAAAAACGGCGTCAAAAAGTGATTTTAAAACTCGTTTTTTATTATTTTTATCGAAATGCTCGTCAAAAGTTGTCCTTGGGACTGTTTCGTTGTCAATTCCATCGATATGGCATAACCCCTCCCAGCTGGGAACACAACAGTTGATGTCACTGTTAATGCCACAGTGTCATAGGTCATAGTACACTACTACACAATGTCTCTGTTTACTCCGCTACTTGATTGGACCGTTACAAATGGTTTATTAAGTAGCGGAAAGCTACTTTATAGAAAGATCAAAGCTGTCCGTCGGACCTTCACCATGATAACTTGAGAACGGTTTGAGATATTTTGACCCAATTTAATACACGTGCTAGTGAGGACCCATGTGAGGCTAAGTTCGAAGATGGGGTCAATCGGTCAACCAACTAACTACTTTGTCAATGCTTTCTAAACACTGCTACGCGAATTCTAATTTCATTTGAAATTTAAAGTTTTGACTTTGAAGAAAACCGCAAATGATGAAATATTTCCAACAATGAGAATTGATGTTTTCAAATACATGTAATCAGAAAGTTATACTGCTAACACAGTTGACGTCACAATTATTGTCACCGTGTCATATTTCACATCGCAGTGTCTCTGTTTACTCCGCTACTTGATTGGACCGTTACAAATGGTTTATTATTATATGATTAAATCCCGGATGTGCACGCCATAAGAAATGGTAAAATTGGTGCGCAAAAGTGTCCACGAAAATGGTCAGAATGTTTCCTACATTATCATGTTCAATGAGTGGAAGTTTTTGTGATAATTGCATGTATTGTCATTCTATATAAACGTCATTCAATGTATAAGGACTTCCACCATTAAAATATAGGCAGAATACCCGCAAGTCCGTGCTTCCCCGAATAGGTTTGAACATTGACTATGTTGATGTCAGATAAAAGGTACTAAAAATCGCGCAACTTTTCTCGCTAAGCTAATTAAATGAAACACGAGTTCAAGCGCATACAACACATGTTCCGTTCTCAAGTGCGCTACTCAACTCAAGTGCTAATTGAATATACTTTTGGTTAACTTTTGTTAAAATTTAGGTGACATATTCGCGCTGGGCGCGACCAGACCATACAAATGGCATTCCCCTGCTTTCATATGCTGTGAGACACTGAAAATGGACAGTAGATTTATAAATATTTGTACTGATATATGTACTACGGTATTTGTAACAGCTGCAAAGCCGCGACAGTTATATGACGTAGTTTGTATGTCGTAGCTGTAGCTGCTTATTAGGAGACTTGAGAAAGTAAGGTAAAAGGATAATTTGTTAATAATGGATGGTGTGGATTAGTGCGGAGATGTTTGGGTTGTTGGGAGATGGACGTACACGCAGGAGAGTCACGCAGGAGAAAATGTTGTGGATATAAATATGAATGTAGGTAGATGGAACGTATCACTGTAAAGTTAACTAGTCCCCACGGAGAGATTCTGACAAAGAGGCAGACAATGAAATGAAAGATTTAGCTCCTTAACCTCACATTCTGTGAGTTACTCACCTTGTTCGCTTGCAGAGTCAGGGTCGCCCATCCGAGGAAAGAGGTTCTCCTGTAGATAAGTCAAACAATTTTATCAAACTCACGTCACTCACACAACCACCCAAACCATTCAGCAACAAATTACTCCTCTTAACTATTCCCACCTAATTACTCCCATCTTATCATTCAACTTACTCCGCACAAAATCACCGCAAAGCACAACCAATAATCGTCAAGTGAATGACACGGACACACAAATCACACGCCACAGCCACTCATTGCATTTCTCCCTTATTTAGCCTAGTAGCTGATTCAAGGTATTTAGAACTCTAAATACCTTCAGCTGATTGTCCCGCACTTTTCGCATTGATGATGATGACTTGGATGATTGTTGTAAGTAAGTCTAGTGCTGGTGAAGACCACACTGCGGAGGTGGAGGATGCAGTCTCCACTATTGGCTACAACTATTGCAAACAGTCGTAGTCCGTAGTAGATGGATGCAAGTAACAGGAAAGGAGTGTGGCATTGTGTTTTCTAGAGCTGCAGTTGGAATTGGAAGTGTTTGAGAGAAGAAGTCAGATATTTTAGAGAAGCGTGACATTAAGTATGATAGAAATGGACAGGACAGCAGTCGCTGCAGCTGGTGGAGCAGAAAGAGAAATATTCAACATTCATTGGGGCAGTGAAGAAAGCGGAGAAAGGCGAAGAGTGAGGTGATTGTGAAGAGATGAGTTGTGTCACTTTCTTGTATGCAAACAGGAAGAACAAATGAACAAAAACGCCAAATGTTCAATAACTGTAACCTACTTAGTTTCCAGAATTTCCAGAATTATTTACTGAATGGCACGGATGAATCTTTGTGTGGTAGTAGCGCCGTGGAGGAAATAGACGAAGAGAGAAGACGAGTGTGAAAGCGAAGAGAGAGAAAGTGGAAAGACGGAAGAGCGGAAGAAATTGCTGAAAGTGTTGATGAAGGAAGAAGAAGAAGAAAAGGGACTGCTCGTGTCACCGCACATCATTGCACTGCATTTGGGCATTTCAGCAGGCGATGGAACACTCTGACCGTCTAGTTGCCCGTGTGTCGTGTCTGGTGCTAATAAACGAAAGGAGCAAATAGCTTTTACTTATCTAAACCACATGCACTTGCACTTTCCCTTTCCTTTCCCACACTAATCGCTAATACGACACACAAACGCAGCAACTCCAATTGTAAGTGCACCCCAATGACACCCAATTCCACACACAGAATTAAATGCCTAACTGCGCTCAGTCCAAATCATCCAAAAACACTGCCACGTCCACACACACAGCCTTCACGCAGTCCACATACTCCACTCCTACCACACTTGCACTGTAGTCAGCTTTATCGCCAGTCACTCTTCACTTTTATTGCTACTCACTGCACACACCAACAACCAGCCATGGAGGGATTAAATGAAAGAATCTTAAATACAGACACAATTCACATTCCCGTCCTCACTTCCAAAACTCCGAACTTCCTCATTCCAACTTTCCCAGCTTCTGATTTTTATAGCAGCATTCACTCTTCGTAATATTTGCATGTAGAGGCCAATTGCTGTGTTAATGGAAAGTGAGCGGACGACCTACTGGACTTGTACACGGACAGACAGAGCAGCGAGTGGTGTCCGGAAGAAGAAAGAGTTGTAGATTGAAAAGACGGGAGAGAATGATTTGCAGAGAGCGAAGGAAGAATCAGCAGAGACATTTAGATGGGATTGAGCAGCTCTTTCAGATTTTGTTCAGTGTGTGCCTTCCCGAAGTTCACCTTCCACCTCCATCCAAACAATTTCTGGTTCACACAACATTCATTGGCTGCTGCACAAGAAATTTCCAGCACTGCACTACTGACTGGGACTGGGACTGTGGACGGATGTTGCTGTTCCTCCGTTGCTACAAGTTCTCTTTATTGCTATTGCTGCACTCATTGCCAATTTCCCACTCAACAACCGACGCTGCTCCCACTCTCTGCCCCGACTCACCTTCTCATTCACTCCACTTTATATTCACTCTTCCACTTCCATACACCCAATCTTCAATGTCTTCACTTATTCATTCACTCCTCAATTCTTACTCACTTCGTACCCAACAATTCTCCTCATATCCACTTCCATCGCACCCGTCTCTTTTATGGCTAAATACTCCTACGTAGAAATACTCTTCCTAAATACACCAATTGTCCTGCAGCACAGTTTAGTCTTCCGAGTGAGTTGAGTGTTGGATGTGTTAATGGTTAAGTATAAGTATTAAGTATAAAGTATTACGTATAAAGTATTACGTATAAAGGATTAAGTATAAATTAGATTGACTAAAGTACTAAGGTATCATACGGTTAGCATATCTTAATTATTGTATGAGCTGCATGCACTTACAGCAGTTTGTTATTAGTTGCCGTCTGATTACAAGCTAGGACGCTAAGGATTTCCTGTTTGGAAGTTTCAGTGCTGGCGCTGCCTGAGTCGGTAGAAAGTTTTAGTGGAGCACGAAGAAGGAGAAAGACGAGGACGCAGAAGGAAGGCCGAGTAAGGACCCGAAGACGAAGTGGAGAAAGAGTACGCAGAGCATAATTGTGCAGAGACAGTCTCACTCGCAGACTCGCGATTCGCAGTCACAGTCACAGCAGTTCTCAAGAAGATGTGCACATAACACTCCAACTTAAGTCTCTAACTGTAATGGCAATCAAGCTCAAACGGCTCTGCTGCAGCAGCAGAGGAATGCTTTCCTTTGGCACAGCCTTACGAAACTCCTCTCTGCTCCGTCCCAATATCCCCACTATAACGACCAACTACAGGCATAGCAGAGTGAAGGCTGCTGCACTCAGACACCAACCGATTATTTGCAGTTGTCAGTTGTACTGTGCTCGTACTCGCACTGGGCTTCGCTTAGCGGGCAGTAAGTGAGTAGAGTGAGTGCTGAGTCTGAGTCGGGTTGAGTCGAGTGCTGACTCCTGAGTGGAATATTCAAACAATGCATACGTGTGTGGTGTGGAGATTGTGCAGTGTCGGTGTTCAGAATGAGACGGGGCCGGAGTCCGAGTCAGGAGCAGAACCAGGCAGGGCCAGGGCAGCACGCGGGGAGTTCAGCTTCCAGTTGCTCCCTCCGCAATAATATTTCAGAAAATGAGTTGGAACTGAACTGGACTGCTGCCACAAACTCAGCACTGCTCAATACTCCTTCTTTCCAGAGAACTGCCTGGTGGACGACTACAATGAACAAGGAACGCTCCTCGTTCTGAGTGCACCAACTCTTGTGGGTCTCCAGCAACACTTTCCCGAGCAGAGCTCGGTGGCTCAGTCATAGCGGAGTGTATGTTTAGTGCTGGAGAAAAGGATTGGAAGGAGAATGCAGTGGTGGAGCTCAGGCCGTAGCTGATGCACAGAAAACAGAAACTGAGAGAGAGTCTGAGACGGAAAGTGCAGTTACAGGCTACAGAGGGGGAATTGATGGGGGAAGGGTGGAGGGACGGGCGGGCGGCCCGACAGAAAAGCCGAAAGGAGACGGAAGAGAAAGGGAGTTGAAGAGAGATGAGGGAAAGTGGAGCCTCCCGCTTTCCCAACGCTTTCCCCCGCTCTCTTCTCCCTCAATATTTTCACTTTCGATTAACACAGGAGCAATTCTTTCTTGCCACAATTCCAAAAATCCCAATCTGCCCATTGCCCAACCAAAGAAAGCAGGAGCCAAGCAAAGAAGACCTTCTCTTCGTTCGGACTCACTCTGCGTGTGTGCGGACGAGACCTGGCTGCTTCTGCTTCCTATCAACTGTCTCAGTCACAAAACAGTCAGAAACAACACTACAAGGACAATTCACAATCACCGCAAACACGTCCAACACAAAAAGTAGGAAGTTACACAACCCAAATACTAGGGGTCGTATCAAACCAATTCCCAAAACTCCACTTCTCCGTTCATCTCCCCTTTTCCACCGATTCCACCCATCATGCAAAATACAAAATCACTTTCAATCAAATATTCCTCTCCATCCCAGAGACAAGAGAATAATATTATTATTATCTGAACGTCCAGACTCCAGATCCCACTTTTTCACCATTTGGAAAGCTATTAGATCTTTTATTCTCATTCAAGTCGTTTATTCTCATATTTACACATCTCATTCTATATTTTAGCATGGCCATTTTGATCAATGTTAGTCAACTACTAATTAATCCAGACGGCCCACAGGGATATACAAATTATGTGCGCTTTAGGTTAAACCTTTTATGCGATGTAGTTGGGCCTTCTGAACCCGAATATCATGTTTAAATTACCCGAGAAAACACACTAACCCCAAAAATCCGAATTCGGGGTTTCAACTTTCCCGTCTTATAAAAGTGCTAGAGTCAACGTATAACAACGAAAGTGGTATGCCCATGCCAAGACCTTTCTATTGATACCTCACAAGCCTATGGTTGTAATACGAAAAAGTAAACTTTGACCCGGTTTCAAAAAAACATTTCAAGTTGTAGCAACCGATTTTTTCATAAATGGGATAACACTACATTCGCCGATTTTTTGATAGCTGGACCCCGTTTCGACAACACCGAAATCGGAACTTCAACTGTGTGATCAATGCCGGAATTTCCTAAGTTCCAATAGTAGAATATATGCTACCTACTCTCCCACCAATTTCCAGGTTAATGTTTCTGTTTAAAACGGATGATAGTCAGGTCCATGTGAGACTCACTGGTACACTCTATCTCTGGAACATATCACATATGTTAGCTATGCATTTTTGATACCCCTCTACATTTTCGTGACACGATGTAATTCAATAAAGTAAACACTTTATTACTTTATTTCAAAAACGAAAAACTTTAGAAACGTAAAAATAGTGTTATTTTGTTGAATTAACTCTTGTCACAAAAATGTACTAATTAAATCAACACCGAAGTTGGAAGAGTCTTGAGATAATTAAGACAAATTCAGTTTTTCGGGCTTATTAATTTTCTAAGATGTTTTAAATGTCAAATTCGAATTCAGAAGACTCAATTAAATCAGAAAAAATCTTTAACCGAAAGAGCACAAAATGTTTTTATTCAGACCACTGTGCACGCCCAAGACGGGGTCCTAAAACCAGGTCGTTAAAATGTTGCATGACTGTTTTGAAACAAAATACTGTGTTATAAATATGTTTATGCGCTTAAAATATTCTTTGGAATTAGTAATTCTAAAAACATTTTTCAACATTCATTGTATTTCGAGTTCTAAGTTGTTAAAAAATTAAAAAGAATCGAAGTATTTTCATCTATTTTTTAAGTACTCTCTACTGACACCTAATCAACACGAATGTATTTTTTTAAATAGTTTAAATGATAAAGCAGAAACTAAAAACAAAATTTGGAAAATATCAAATTCTGACTTGCAAGTATTTTAAAAAAGAAAAATTTTAAAAAATGAAAAAAGTGCAAATGAAAAAATTGTTATAATAAACGGATCAAAACCGGGTGCAATGAACAACGAAGTTTCGTAATATTTAAAAAAATGTTTAGGCTAATTTTGAAAACTTCGTATGAAAATTTCGTATGAAAAACATTTCAATTGCCCATAGGCATTCATTTTACGTATCTTATCTGATTCTGATACATCGGAATAATACTTCCAAGTACTGCACTGGTACTTATACAAAGAAATATTGAAAGGGCGAAAGGTCATGAAGGAGTTGACCGATTGACCCCATCATCGAACTTAACCTCACATTGGACCTCAATAGTACGTGTAGCAAAGACCATACAGACTGACGGACACACGGACAGAGTGAAACACGGACTATGCAGGTTTTTAATACTGAACGAAAGATTGATATTGTAATAACAAGCACTGCATATTTCATTCTCATAATTCTGACAAAAGCATAATACTAGTAATCGTTTTGTGGAGTTGGGAATTTGGGTAACGTAAGCACTTAAACTTAAACTGACTAACTAAGCATACTATAAGGCTTATTGGGCCCCCAAACTCTTATTGTCTGCGTTCCTAGGGTTGACGCTACTTCTTTATCAATTCCTATGCAAATGTTTGTACTTTTCTTGTTCGGTTTTCTTACTGCGGGTGGTAAGAAACGGAAATTCAGTAGGAATGTATGTACCTCAACTTAAGTAAACTACGTATTAACATTTTCATTTCTTTGAGTATCACAAGTCTATTAGTGAATAGTGAATTAAGAAAATATGTGCTAAATGAATTTTATGGGTGAGTTTAATGCATTTGCATGTTTGGGAAGTCTTGTTCAAGGAGTTCAAGTCTTCTTTCTGGTGTGGTATTTGCAATAAGTTAGAAATTATTTGCTTACTTTTCTAGTTTTTTCGAGAAGGTCAGAAAAACTTTTTTGTTGGTCTCGTTCGATGGAATCTCAAATGAGAATTTCTGATCGATTTTTACCCACGTCCTGTTTTCGGTAACGAGAATTAAGTCGGAGCGTGTAAACGTTTCCTCAGCTTCAGGTAATATGGATATCTACACAAAATATGTAATACATCTATATTATTATCGTATCAACCGTCAAACCACCAAAGTCGAGAGTTTCTTGCAGAATAAAGAACAAATCCACTTTTGCGTCTCAACTTACACTAATAAAGCAAATCTATAGCCTTCCCACAGCAACTACAACTCTACAACCATAACGCTTCCATTCGCCAACACTTTTGGTAGCTCTGTGAAGAGTGAAGAAATGAATCTCACTCACTGCCCACGTCTATTGCAGTGCAGCAGTGAGGTTTGGCGGTGTATTATTTAGTGTTGTAATTGTGAGGAATATATAAAAATACTGTGCAAATAATGGTAACATATAGTGGCAGGTGGAGGAGTAGAGAAGCTGTATGTTTAAGTTGACTGAAAAGGGAGTCTTAAGGGTGAATTCACCTTAATGGCCAATTTCCACGATGACCGATAGGAAGGTTGAAGATTCTTCGCTTGGACAACTGCAACACATTAAAGTACTCACTTAGCCATGAATTTACATCCATATCCATACATATCCATACAATATATATACATAGAGATCAACAAACGCAACAAGCAAAGCAAAGCAACCACGGTCTCCGCTCTTTCCGTTCCTCTTCAATTTCCTCGTCCATCTTTTGCCTACCTCCATCTCACTCAGACACCTCTATATTTTCTACGTCTATTTTCTAGATCTATCTATGTAAATACAAATAATTCTGTGTAACAATCCAGCTGTTGAAGAACCCATTCGTTTTACGACATAAGTTGAACGAAGAGGAAGCTGCAAGTGAAGCACTGACCGGAACACAACCAATGTACAGATAGATCAACATTTCAGATTTTTCAACATCCCCTTACAAAAATTTTATCAGAATTACGACCAATTAATTTGCTTCGCTTGTTACTAAAATTGGCCGCTTTATCATTTGTTTCGTTACTGGCAAATTGAAACGCACCGGATGTTAAGTAAAAGTTGTAACTCCATGACCTTGTGACCTACTAGTTTGACACTACTATATCACTCCTGCTGCAAAAGCAAACACTTTTTTCCTCTATCATTTTCTCCCACGAACCCCCTTTGGGGTCGAAATGGAGATTTCATCTTTCACTGCACTCAAATACACGTGTATCTACCAACCTTCGACCTACTCCAGCCACCAAACCATATGACCCAGGGAATTTAGACCCTACTCATCCTAGTACCTCTCATCAAGCTCTACAACATATCAAATTGTCAGAAAAATTCGTAGAGCCGGTATTTACAGGGGAGTCGTGCCTCACCCTTTACCAGCAATAAAAAAGTGGAAGCGACCAAAATGTTACTACCGTTCACCTCCTACGACTAACACTGTCGGTGAGTTATGGTGCTCATAGACAGACGGGCGGGCGGACTGACGTAGATCATGGACTGCTGTATATGGGTTTTTAGGCGCGAAAGAACGTTTTACGTGTTTTATTTAATACAGCAGTCTATGCGTAGAGACGATTCGTATAAAGTAATTTACGCTACTTACAATTATGTTGGAAATCGAAAACATCATTTTGTAAAATTCGTTTCGGTTTTTAAGAATATCATATCAATTCAAACCATCAAAACATTTTTAAAAGACGAAACCTAACTACCGAAAACATGAATTCACTCGCGATCATAAATTTTTTATTATCATCGGAATTCTGCTGATGTTTTTTGTTCGGGTGACCATGCACCTACTAGACTTAACTAGACTACTAAGCTTTACCAAACCAAACCACACTTCTTTCAGTTCTTTCCTCACAGACAGCGTTATGTATCCAACCTTGTAAAGGACTTTTCCACTACCTCAACTGAAGACCTCAATCCACATCTTCCATTGCATTTTAAACTGTATCCATTCTATTTAAAGCAATGCATAACGACTGTACAGTAATAAACGTACAGGTACGCTTTGACTACAATCCAAGCAAACCGCAGATAGGTGGGATATTCCAACTGTTTGGAGAGTAGTAGAGATCTTATAACAAAGATTTTCACGAACCAGACCATAAGACACTAAAAATGCAGTCCTATTTTGTCTGTTCGCATATCAATTGGGTCTTGTTAAGACAACTTGCACCTTTTTGACACGAATGTTAGGGGTTTTAAATTGACTCTAAATATACCATTGCAAAATGGCTGTAATAAAGTAGCGTAAGATACATATCCGTTTATGTTACCGAACATTTGTTTACTGTTGTCAACTGATTTACCAACAGACTGGATTCTGGAACATAACAAAAGTCCAAAATCAAAAGCGAACTTTGCTCTCTAAAAAACATTCAAATGCAGCGATTTCATGTTCAGGGAGTCAAGAAATGTTTGGAATGTACTATCAAATAGCATAAATGTAGCTCTCAGTTTGGCGAAATTGTTGCTTTTTTCCCCTCATATCAGAAGAGTAGCCGACAGAAGTGAACGTCTTCGAACAAGCGCTCGGGGGTACTGCCGACTGAGTGAAAACCACGTGTTCCATCGGCAGTCCATCTGCATAAAGCAATTGACTTTACAAAATTTAAATTGTCTTTAAAAATTTTAAATTGATTTTAAACATATGAACGTTTCCATCTTATTGTCAGTGGTATCAGATTAACAAAAGCTAACTGGCTAAACTGACAAAGGTGAACTACAACATCTCGGTGTCAGTCATTTGGGTGTCACACATACACCTAGAATTAAAAACTCTTGAAGTGTGTCGACCTATTAAAAGAAGAAACAATAACCTTATTGAATCCAGGACCTTTTGAAGCAGGCAACACAGCGTCAGCAAACAACAACATGCATAATGCATACGTTGTTTTCATGCAAGTCAAGCTTTACAGAAATAATAATTGTGTAGCTGCAGAAAACAGTTTTACCATGAAGTGTAACGTAATCCCCATTCCGGTATAAATGTGTCAGAACTTCACCTGCAAAACAAAATTTTGTATATAGACAAAGTCCAAATAAATAACCGGTTCAAACCCGCAGTAAACAAGTAACGAATGGAACAGTGACACTGTGATATATGCACTATATGACACGGTGACAGTAACTGTGACGTCGATTGTCGATAGGTCATACAACTGACATTCGTTACTTAATACAAGTATGGATTGTAAAAATATAGATCATGACTTTTATTTGTGGTAGTAAAGGTCGACAACGAATTCTCATTGCCAAGATCCCAAATACCAAGAAAATGGAATAAGTAACGTACGTTTTTTTCTTCAAAAAAGATCTACATGCTAATTTAAAAGTTAATCATTCAAAGTGCTTTTAAAAATATTAGTTTCTCCAGTTACCCCGTGAAGAGGAGTGAAGAGGAGAGGAGGAGGGCGAATATTACAATCGGTAATTCATAGTTTGTTAGTTAATTAGGTTTATAAATTACACTAAATTAATTTTCGATTAAATTGGATTGTAGTTTATAGTTGATTAGTCATGAGTTTATTTTGACACCTGTATGGAACAGCCTAGTGCTAGAATTGTGTTGTCAATCAAATCAAAATCAAATAGTAGTACCAAACAATGATTTATTTTGTTTCTTTCTACGACCTTTCATTTGGCGCCAAAAAATATTTAAATATTTTATCGTTTCAAATTTTTGGTACTAATAATTAAAAATAATGTACATTTTTTATCTTGTATATAAAGTAATCAGCAGTAGTTTTTTTTTAAATTTTTTTTTGAAAAACTGCTGTTTTGCTGTTTACTGTAAAGATGACTTTGTTGAGATGGGACACAAATGAATATATATTATAATTGATGTTTTTCACTAACAAAATATGCTAGCAAGAAAATGTGTTTGGATTGTCATAAGTCACAACTCAACGGGCCTGACCTTTTGAAGTAATTCTGGACTTGCTTACCTTATTCATACACTTATTCATGTAGGCCACTTTTTAAAGATCTGTCGTAAGTCGTAACAAATACATCTCTATCACACTAAACTGGCGTATTGTTGATAAGAGTATTAAGAGTTTGAATAATAAACATACTTGTTGATTATGTATAGATTTACCTTTGGAGGAAAATGGAGATTTAAGTGGAGGTTTTCTGGTCAACTTTTTGGGCGACAAGTTTCTTTTTTTAATTTGTGTCCCGAGAGACTTGTTCGTGAAGGGAGAGGTTGGAGGCAAGAAGGACACGACATGATTTCTATCGGTTGTCGTGCAGGGAATTCCTTCTTCCTCTGCACATTCCTGCACAACCCGATGTTCGTCATCAGCAACATCGAAATCATTAGAGAAGGAAGAGTTCGTGCCGCCCTTCCGTTCTGGGTCCTCTACCTTGCTATTGTTGTGAGAAGGAATCGGTGTCAGTAAACAAAGGGAAGTCTCACAAGATTCATTATGAGAAGATGGATCAGGATATTCGTGAGAATTCCAAGTCTCGTCTTCAGATGAATAATAATGAGAGTCTAAATCGCTCTGCTCCCCTCTCGCCATCCAAATTCCAAAAGTGGGCCGAGTTCCTTCAGACAATGCGGCCACGAAGCCAGTTTCGTTTTCAGCCTCACGCTCCCCATCACCACATTCGGATACCTCATCAGTTCCACAGCTAAGGCTCCTCTTTCTATCCCCTTCCTCTGCATCATCTTCGCCCTTCATCTTCATTCCTTCTTCAGTCCAAGAATCGTGCGACTCCGTTTCCAGGGACTCCAAGAGAGAACTGCGCTTCTCCCACTCAACTGATTCTTCGTTTAAATACCTCACACAGGGCGGCACTTCAAAGGAATCGCCCAAGGGCTCTGCAGTCAAGTGCTGTAATTCTCCATTCTCCCCGCCTCCATCTTCATCCCTACCACATTGTAAAAATTGTAATTGCAACACGCATGAAATATCATCCACACTTTCATTCTCTGCCAGCTTTAAACTCTCCTGCTTTGAATCCTCCGTGTACAAGAACGAACAATTTGCAGCAGCTTGGCACGCACCGAAGTCTTCCTGTAGCACTTTTTTGTTATTCTCAGATATGTACAGACAGTTCCCTACATTATTAGCAATGCCCCGTCTAGCAACTTCCGGGGACAGTTCACAAAATGATTCTGAATGTTCGGTATCTTCAGGAATGGCGGACAAGTCAAGCAGCACGGATTCTGCAGAGACATTTAACTCTTTTGAGTTTTGACATTGCACCACAAAATTTTCTAAGTCAGAACTGGTGGACACTGCAGATTTGACACTTGATAAATGTTTTGTTGGTTCAACGCTGAAATCACTTTCAGGTGAACTGAAGAAAGTTTCTTCTACCCAGTGAGTTCTAAGGACAGTGGAAGACAAACTTTTTTCCTCTGGACTGCATTGTTCTTCCTCCTCCTCCATCAAATTGGGCAAACACTCCTGATAATGTTTCTTCAGGAATTTATTCAGTCGTTCTGTTTGATTTCGTATTCGTTCCAGTTTTCTCAACTCACTTCGCTTCAAAGTAAACTTTTTGGCTCTGCGTGGAACAACTGGAGTGCTGTACACCACACTCTTCTCCAAAAATTGCGGGTCTGTCGTGTCATGAGAATGACGCTCATTTACACACACAGCACCTCTAACCATTTGCACCCTCGACAGTGACAAGTACCTCGCATTATTTGCATCTGCTGCTGCAGTCTCCACCTGGGAATTCAATTCCGACAAAGAAACATTTTCCACCACCGCTTTCCGTGCAACTTCATGGCTTCCAAGATTTGCAAGAGGCGGCGAACCTTTCGTAATGACACAGTTCTCATTGCGTTGATTCTTTATGGCTTTCACACAATCAATAGCCTTAACCTCCTCGTCGCGCTGACCGTTCTGATCTGCCATTTTATTGTCCCGCACTAATGACTTTGCACTGACACTGCCACTGTTATTTGCTACAACTGTGTGGTCGCATTGTAGTAATGTTCGGTTGAAAGCCTCTTGCACTTCAGAATTAGGCTGGTGCTCGTCTCTCTCCGCACTAATCCCACCCCCACCATTCATACTGGGCATAACGATGAGGTTCACAGATTTAGATTTATAACTCCTGTCGTTTTTGTACGTTTGAATTCTATGCACTCTTGATGACTTTTTGGTGCAGTTGCTGGAATGTTTAGAGACTTGTTTCTCTCCCGTTTTCAGTGCATCTTGTAGCATTCGCTCGTATTGCTTGACAATTGCCAAAGGGATGTGGTCAAGGCTCATGTACAAAATCGATTTTGTATCAGCAGCCACAGACTTACTTGACGCATTTCTTGCATTCACCTTAGCGTTGCTCTTAGCGGAGTCTTTGCAGTAAGAGTCAAGCCCAGATTTGTAGTCCCCACAGACGTTGGCTGAAGTCACATCATTTTGGTTTCCTGAGCTGCCGTTGCTGCAGTCGTTCAGTTGTGAAAATGACCTTTGGAGACTGCGATTGACGCGATTACTGTGATTGCGTTTGTTGTAGCGAGAGGAAGGAGTGAGAACGTTGCAGTTCCGGTTCCTCTCCTCGCTCTGCTCTTCCTCCTCCACACAGGGTGACCCCTTACCACTGTTTCCACTCAAACAGATCAGCTCTTCTTCCCCAGGGACCACGCTGCTCAAACTGTTCTTCAAACGACGCTTTCGCCATCCCTTCCCAGACCCCCCTTTGCGACGCTCGTCCTTAGCCACAGCCCACTTAAGCATCCCTACGAAATTCAAAATATTCAACCTGTTTACATGCTCAAATACACCAAACATAAATACACGCCAACCACTCGATCTAACAATGACAATAAGACAACAGAAAACATTATTGTTTCCATCATCAAGGGCGTATCTAGGGGGTGGTTCACAGGGTGCCCGGGTACCCCCCTCCCCCAAACTGGTCAAAAATAGGTTATTTGCGGTCGTTGGGACACCCCCCCCCCCCCAAATGTCAATCCTACGCGCCTGTCCATCACAAACATATTTTTTACACATACCTCCGCTCAACCGCTTTGATACGCATTAGTAAAATAATATATAAATAATAATAATAATATATATATTTGTCACTTAGCAATTGCTTTCAAACCGTTTATTCAACCGTTACTTCTACCATTAAAGACAATACTTTGGCCCAGTGTGCACCTCTGCGCTAACATGACATGAATCATACTTAATATTGTTCATGACAATCCACCATCGGTTCACCGAGATAGAATTTATAGTCTCACATAGTTAAATATTGAAGTTGAAGGGTCTGATTGAACATGTGAACGACGCTCTCAAACTGAAGTAGCGCCACTCCACAGGGTGCGGGCGAATATGCTATGCTTGGCATTTAATGATACTTTCAATAATTGAAAAGCAAAAACGCATGAAATTGAAATGAGCAGTAAGCTTCTACTGCTGGCATCCTGTAGCATCATATGCAAAGTATAAAGTGGAAATGTAAAATGAAAAGCATATGAATCCAGGGGCGTATTTAGAAATTT
>JABASD010002619.1:0-25238 GCA_019776165.1 Pogonognathellus flavescens
CTCACCATTGGGATATATTTACATTATTGCTTAAGGAGTAAAAACTTTAGTTTAAAGAGTACAAACATTAAAAAAGTATTACATTAAAAAGGTCTCAGTTGAAATTAGGACTCATAAGCTTCACTTAATTTATAAGTACTACATACTATGTGTATTAAATTTGTAAGTGTATTACTTGTAGCTGTGTACTCGTAACAGTCATTGTACATTTAGTTTGAGTTTATAAAAACATGGAATGAGCCGAGTTTGTATTTAGGTCCTCTGTCTGTGTTGGTAGTAGTAAGTTATTCGAGTTTAGATTTGTTTTTCTGTGTTACGTGAGAGTGTACAAAGAAAATACAAGAAGATGTAAGTATGCATCGGAATGATGATGTTATGTTGATATTATCATACAAGATTTAGATTGAACTGCCTTCGTGGTATGGTGTCCTCCACTCTACACTTACCATTCCTCCACACTGCACTTTCCTGTGTGTCTTCGTTGTTTCTTCGTGTATTTAGTGAAACTACTTATTCTCTGCAAGCTGGAAGGATACTTTAGTAATGTAGACATAGATTTTTATTTTATATCTGTATTGTGTATGTGTATAGACTTATTATTGTTATGCAAAGGCAATAATATTATAATATGTACATGCATGTAGTTGTAGTTGTACGCGATAGTTATTATTTACATAGAAATACGTGGAGTGAGTATACGAAGGAACTAGAACGGATGCTCCGGAGAGATGAGGCATGAAAATGATGTTTGGTATAGCAGCAGCTCACAGGTGAAGCTAATAGTAATAAGGGAAAAAGTATTGGCATCTTTATTGACTCGTCGTGCAGGTTAATCAGCAGATCTTGTGTGCCGAAACAGTGCTCAACTTGAAAAGTTTTTACACTCCCGTGTCTGTGTATCTACACTACACTTATTACTTGTGTTCTCTTTTGTATTCCAACATGCAGAGTGGATGGAGAGAAGATGGAAAATATTTAGTATCCTTCTCTCTCACTCACCTCCAAGCGTTCTTTTACTCACAGCTTACTCATCTTCCTCAGATATTACATACACAGTCATACAACCCTTTATTTAATACACTCTATCCTAATCCATACGTCTATATTACAATGTCCAATGCCAAAGAAGAATCTCCTTTCTGTTGTCTTCTGTACAAGTCTCTTGGCTTTTATTCTTCCAGTCAACGCGTCTTAGTCTCAACTTTAAAAAGTAAATGCTTTTTATTAATACATGAAATTCTTTGTGTCCCACAACAGAATTATTTTTTTATGTATTTCATATTCTTCGAAATCAATGGCAACCTGCAGAAAAGAAACCGAATCTACATATAAATTATTATTAGGTTATTAATTTGGGTATAAAAAACAAAAGCGCAGACAATAAGTTAAACAATCAGTTTATGTAAAGTACAGACAGACTGTTTGATTGTAAGTATGAAGTAACTGAGCTACGTTTGGTCTCGATTGATTGTTTCTTGAGATTGTGTGTTTATAGCGCGAGGCAAGGTTTTTAAGGGAAGTGGAATAAATAAACGAATGTACTTCACCAAATGTTGTACTATTCCAGATATTACTTACAGGTTTACACACTCCGTAGGATGGGCTGGTTCCTTTTTTATACTTTTTGTAACTCAAAGCAGAAAATCAAACAGTTTGCATGTGTTTCCGTGTAGTAAATTGGGTGAGTGAGAAAGAGGGTGAGGTATCCTCTGAATTGACCTTATAGTATTACAGTTGTTATTTTATACGACTCATTTTATTTTTTTCCTTTGTGTCCAATGCTCTTTAGCCGTATTATCTTCATCCACAACTCTGTATAGCGGCAGCAATACAGAATAATACTCTGAAGTCAAGAAAACGAGAAGAGGAAAGAGGAATCAGCCTTTTCACTTTAACAGATCAATTCATGATAATGCTATACACAACTCCTATGACTACTACCATTCTTTTATATCTGTATAGTTACATTTGTATTGACTGAAAGAAATGATTCTTTCATTGTCCATGTGTTTTGTTTGTAGAGAAACACTGTACAAGGCATCATTTCAACGAAAAAAGGCTCGTCTTGTCCAAAACTCAACTTTTGACCGGACAGAAAGCTATAGATGAAAAAATATTGAACCAGAGAGGACTTGTTGCTTCTTGGCTATTGAAGTCAGTCGGATGTAAAATATATTTCCTTTGGCTGTGTTCATCTACCTACACACCTACACTTACTGTGTAGCTTTAAAATAAAATCGAACCTTTTAGTTCAGTTTCGGTTAGACTGATTTATATTGTTGATGTTGTATTTATACAGCAGTAGTTGTTGTCGTAGGTGGACTAGTATAGACTGGATATATTTGTATGCAATGGCAGTTGGAGACTCGTCATAACGTAAACTGGACATGACGGGAATAATGTTCTTGCAACTAGTGCGTATAGCTACAGTACAGCATAACAATCTTTTCAACGAAAATTGGAAACAATCAGTCTATACTAATAAGCCGACCGAGAGAGAGAACACGTTATATTATTAGTACAGCTCTCTCATTGAAAAGGTTGCTGATGTGAGTATAGAAACTATAAACTTGAAAATGACAATGAATCTGATTTGAAAGAAAGAAAAGGACGACCAAGAAACGGGAATACCTTTGTGTTACAATTTCTTTGTACTTCCCTATGTATGTTGTGTTCAAAGTACTAATTATAAGTTTTTCTCGTGTAAGGATGAAGCAATGCATGAAAAGACTCGCACCACGTCTTTAAACCACTGCGTGTGCAGTTAGTAAATTTACCTTTGTACTTTATACTAGTCGTTAAGTAACAATGGTAAATACTACTGTACTGGTTAACTTAGTCAAATCGTGTACACAAAACATTTCTCATGCTAAACTAATACTAGTATTTTCTTAATTGTTAGTTGTAATTATTGTAACTCAGTTGAATTGAATAGTCAAGTGTGGAGTGTGTGTAAAGGTACATAATACACGTATTGTAGAAGCTCTTCAATATAACGTAAAGCATTTTTGATTGAAGTAACTTGCCTAAAAGTCTCACTCATACTTTGATAATGTAAATATCTGTATAACTGTTTTTGAATTCTGTATTGTTGAATGTACGCTAATTTCTTTATTTATTTGAGTTGATTGTTGTAATTCTAAATGTGTGTACTTCTGTAGAGTGAGTGCTGTCAATTGGAGGACTATATTTCATGTCCGCTTGTCTAAATGTCAGTGTACTACATATGTAAATCTTAAGCAAATACTTACATTGTGGTAGTTTACTTACTAGTACTACTACGGTTTATACCAAGCAAGTGCTTTGTAGACACAACATAACACAGTAGTGTAGTAGTAAAGTAAGTAAACTGCTAGAACAAACTTATACCTACGTATTTATTTAAAGGCAAGACTAGTAATACTTGTATGTACATAGCTAGATCTAATATTAGGAAAATGCTACCATAGTTTATAAATACTAAGCACACACATGCAGAAGCGATATTATATATTTAAGCAAAGTAAATATGTGTCTACCTTATCTAAAACTCACACAATGTATGTGAGTGTGTGTTTGCTAACACCCAAATTCTGGTCTGTGTAGTAGAGTACACACGGGGCAGTGTCTGAGGTAATTCATAGATGTTTCAAAGAAAATACATAAACATGTGTTGAACTTTGTAGTGCTAACAGAGCTTGAGTACCCGGCTAAAGACCGTACTAAATGGATGATTGTCTTTTGTTTGGCCAAAGGGTTAGCAATAAGCAACCAGCAGAAGCGCAACTGCTTATTGCTTCTTCAGTTGAATGATCTACGTACGTACTTACACATTTCTACTCTATACACACTCACAATCCACGTTTACACATAAAATCTCCACATTTCCCTTGTATACTGACTGAACGTATACAAGACAGAAGAGTCAATGAATGCTTTTAATGTGTGTGTACCTATATACCTACTACATGGAGTATTGACATTGTAGTATATTTCTACAGAGTGTCGTCGTCTGCACAACATTTGAAATAAATGTTTTTTCACGACGACGTTCTCCAGACTTTGTGCTCTTAGTTAGTTTTTGTGAAGATGGGTTTGTGTTTGTGTGCAGTTAGTAAGACGAAACGCTGTAATGTGTAGTAATGGAATAGAATGATGATGAATGACAGTGAAAAGCAATATGTAGAAACGCTCAGACTTTACAACTACTAAAAGCTAATAACAAAGTCATTTTGAAGCTTTCACATTTTTTCTCCGTTTCTCGAGAAAGAGTCAGAGAGAGAGAGAGGGGTGCTGCAGAAGAAAGAACGTTATTATGAATGAATGACATTATTATTATTATTATGTAGGGCATGTCTTCCACTACTGTATAGTCAGAATTGCAGGATATTACATCACAATAATACGTAAAAGAGCTCATAAGTTCTCCTTGATTTAGTTTCAGTTAAATAAAACCATTTTGGATGGTTGTGTTTCTATTTATGTAAGAAAAACCTTTTCTTTAGGATCGTATGTCTATTCTAAATACGTAATGTCTATTAATGGAATAAAAACTGTAGAAAGGCTGACGAAGTGAATAGGAGAAGAAGATTCAAAGTTAAAATGAAAACGATAGAGCTGCTGTTTTAATTGTATGCGTGTACAGTGATTTAGAGCTAAAGAGAGGAAACGGAATTCTGTACTAATAAGGTTGCAGTATTTATTCTTGTTTGGGTTTTTTGGTTGCTTTATCTGTGCAGGATGATTTTGTTGGGTGAACAAGGAAAGGAGTGAACGGAGATGTTGATGACATCTGGTTCATATCCTGCTTCGTACCGGGACTCCCAGCATCACTATTCATTCACAACCATTACCCCATCAACTTGCCATTTGCAAACGAACAGTCTCGATATAAATACACCAACACATAATTTGATAGGAAAGTGATACTTTCATTGTTTATTAGTTTTTTCAAATTTACTGGGGTTATTATGTAAGATAAATATTATTAACAAATTTAACATTAAGTGTGACTCTAAAGGAGTTATTGTTTCTACTCTGATATTATGTGGGAACCAGGAAAAAGTAGTGGATCTGTATTTATGTGTCGAATGTAAAATTATTAGTTTGTAGCTGTTTTTCGACGGAACGTAGGTGAGACAAATACAATTATAATAAAAATACGTGAAATGTGTAAGGACTCATATTGTGTATCATAAAGTCGGTTTGTAGTGTGTCAAAATTCCTCGGGAGTGACAGGCAAGAGGATCTACGGGCAGAAGGTCCACAAGAAGACGAAAGATGATCTTGAGAGAACAGAAGTGAACATATGAGAAGAGTTGTGCAAGGGCCTTTCGTAAGAACACGAGTGTAATATTATAATTGGGAAGTATACTATGGAGGATATAGACAGAGTTGTGTATAAGCGAAAAGAAGAAACGGAAGAAACTTGAGAAAAAATGAATGCGAGAAGAATGAGCGGGTTGGTTGTTGTAGACATGAGGTTTCAAGGAATTTCGATTGTTTAGAATGCAACTCTCAAGTGAAGTATATTCCAGATATATTTAAGTTCGTATAGAAAGAAGTTTTTGAAAGAGAGGAAAGTCAGTGAGTGAGTTTGATGGGCTTCTTTGCGTATTTTCATCTTCGTTTGTATTATTGGAAGATGTTAAAAAGTTGGTTAGTCTCAAGTGAGTCATGTTGTCGTAAGTAGCTACTCTTTTCAACTCCGCTTTTCAAGGGGGAACATCTCATCTGACTCTAACATTATCATCATCACACAAGAACAAGAAATTCTATATACTATTATTATACACGACGACTGTGTAGTAGAAGTACTTTATAGAAGTAAAATAAGATGAAATGCCTGTTTTGATATAGGACGAGAGGAAATGTAGATTTGATGCTGTTAATGCTGTGTGTTGTGTATTATGCACTGTATGATGATAATAAATAGTAAATGGGTACAGATGAAGATGAGGGTCGACTTGTATGAAATAGGAAGCTGGTTGAATGTTGAAGTTGAAGTGAGTGGGCATGTATTGCATTGTATGAACATTGTACACAATATACTCTACACATAATGCTACAACTACTACACAGAGCATAGTAGGATCCGATGATTCTGTCTTTGTCCAGACAAGGTAACTTAAGAACTACTGCTCGAAAAGAAAGTGTTTTGATGGAAGGGTAGATTAACTTCAGCTCACTTGACTTTTGCTTCGTGTACAGAAACAGAGACAGACTCTACACAATTCTGTCTCTCGTCTTTCGCTGGCGTATTCCTTTTATACATTACGGACTACAAGAGGCGTTGTCCTCTCGGATAAGCTGATTTGACTTTTTATAATAAAATTGTAAACACCTACCTTCCTACTCCCAAACAAACTAAACATGATGAGTTGAAACTTATTTTCTCTTTATATACCAACTTCCATCCTCATACAATAAAGAAATCGCTTACTACAATACTGCATTCTCTACTCCTTTTTATACGTAGTGATATAAAATAGACTTGTGGAACTTGAGATGATTACAAGACATATACTTGACATTCTCAGGAAACAACTTTCGACTTTTTTACTGTCGTATTGAGTTATTATCCAAAGTATTTATTTCAATTCGGATTATTGCTTGTTGCCGTGCTATAGTGCAGAGTTCTGTTATTTATGACATATTTTTCTGCTGTATAGTAAGTAGAAGCTATTCTTAAAGTGAGGTCAATCCAAAGGATTATTGTTCAAGGGAGTTCCTTACTGACTTTTTGGAAACGTATTTTATCTTTAGCTTGCACAGTGATACATTAAAAGTTTGAGATTGTGCGTTTGTGTTTGTAAAGAAAAATATTAGTATGTTTTAAGTTGACGAGAATAATATGTTAACCTGCCGGGGTTCTGAAATATTGCTACATTGAATTATGTTTGTAGGATAAAGAGTTTAAAAGGAGCAATGTCGCATGGAGAAGTAGCCATAGCGTGAAGAGTGCATTGCTGTAAAGATAGTAGTCGTAGATCCGGACGAAAAGAAAAGAGATGAGACGAGACAAGACAGACGAGGCGATAAATTACAAACTGTTGACTTTCGTTCTTCAGTAGACAGCATTAAAGATTTACCTTTGGTGACTACCACATAATATAGAACGTGTACTTCTCTATAAATATATTATTACGCTCTGTCTAGTTATAATGTACCATTTTTACCGGTTTGTGTTTTTATTTTCCAGTGTGTGTTCCTTGTCCTGTCTCCCTTGATACGACTTGATTTTCGTTTTTAGTATAAAGTCAGCTTTGTATAAAACTAGGAAAAAGGAAAGGGAATCAGGATGATGATATAACTAAGAAGTATAGGAATATGAAGAGAAAAACTTTGTTCATTCTTAAGTGTCGCACGGTTGTGGTCTTCTCTTCTTGTCTTTTTAAAAGCTGTGCTGATGCCGATGATGAGTTTCTTCGTTCTTCCTAAGTAAGTGGTAGTAAGTGGAAAGGAAGGAGGCAGTCGGTTAAAACAGACTTATATGAAATCATGCTACAAGAGATTATTTTCTTAACTTCAGAAGGAACTCGTCGTATCAAGTATTCTTCCCTGTATGTGACATTATTTCTACACAGGGAGTTGTGATGGGTTGGATGGAATTCTACGTGCAGGTGTTGGCCCTCCGTTCATCAGCAGCTTCAGAGAGATTAGATATAATACCGTGGCTGTACACAACGTTCAAAATAAATTATCAGGAAAAATGGCTTAAGAAGTGAGAATGATCCTCATCGTCAAAAAGTCACAACCAAATCGAGTGGGGAATTTTCACAAGGCTTTCATTTTCAGATAAAAAGCCGTGTTTGTCGACTACTACCGTTCAATTTTCCTTAATGCACCTCCTAGTCAAGTTCACATGCAATGCGTTTGTAAAACAAACAAGCATACCATGTTAAACTATTTTTACAAAACAAAAAGGGAAATAGGTATCTGTGTAAAAATATATAAGTACGCACACACTTTCCGCGTAAGATATGATTATTATTATATCAGGAGGTGTATGCTTTGAAAAATGATAATGATGGTTTTGTCGTTTCTTAAGTAATTGTTATGGATAGATAGAGCAATAATTTTATCTTGTAGTATTTTTCTCGTTTTGCCATAGCTTTCATTACTTTGCCACATGTAAATGTGTGTGTGAACGTTTTTCTTTGAAATGCACGCTATGCAAATGCCGTGTGTGTATAGTCTGCACATAAATATGCTACATAAGCATTACATACACAATACACAGGTAGTTAACTCGCAAGCAACTACATTTCTGGATTTTTGAAATTTGAAAGAAAAAACTTGGAGCTATAACTAAAGTAGTAGTTGTAAGGTTGCTTTAATAGAATTATCCTTGTCTGTCTGTATGTAAAATGTGGCCTGGAAATCACCAAGCCATGTGCATGCACATACAGAAGTATTAGGTAAGGCCATAGCCACAGCATTTCGCTTTAGTGGACGACTACTACTGAGACTTTACTAAGTAAACGTCCTAAACGTTAACGTACGTCGCTGCACGTCGTAATTTGATCCTAAGGCATCAATTCAAGTGTCTTACATTATTACATCTTGATGATAATGACATTCTCCTCGTACAATCTGTGTATTCCTTGCTGCTGAGGTCAAAAAGAACATATTATCTTCTTTGCATGTGGCTTCTCTTGTATACCACTTGCTCAAGTCAAGTCCTGGTTTTATTAGACTGCTCAATTTAATTCTGGTTTGAAAGGTGGTGGTGTGGTGTGTTGGATGGATGAGTATTGTGTACTTGTACATATGTAGCACTATATATGTACTACCACTATACCTCTTTCCTATTAGACTTGATGAGCATCGTTCTTTTTGTATCTTAAGAAAGAAAAACTATTTCAGAGTATAGTTTCGTTGTCGTATCTTGTTGAGTAGTCTCCGTCTCTCTCATTCTTCTATGGCTACTCTGTGCTTGGAATAGTGTGAAGATACATAAAAGAGGACTGTGGGTCGTATAGGAATCCTCTAAACGAGATATGGATGTAACGAGATGTGAATATGTGATATTGATACAAGAAAAGGATGGGAATGGATTATGTAATGGGAATGGTGATGCAAGTGTACGTAAAAGCTACTACTACTTGTAAACGTATAAGTATATATAACACGTACAGTATGCCATATAAAATCTTTCTATATAATGCAAGAAGATTGGAGTATATGTGTAGAGGATGTATGTGCAGTGTGTTTAGGTATAGGGAGAGGTAGGTGAGATGTTTGGTATTTAGTTGAGTTGTAGGAGTGCCATCTGAGTGCGCGGATGACTGCTTGGCTGCTGCTCATGTTGATTATGGTAGTTGTTTTGTGTTATAATAATATTATTGCATTGGCTGATTGTTGTAGTTGTATGAATGTGTAGTATTACTATTACTACTACTCGTCTGTCTATGTATTTACACGCTGAATGCATGTATGCACACATTACTTACGTGTGTGGACCTAAGTAGATTGTTTCAGCGTATTCTGCATTTGAGTTCAGTCTGTGTGTGCTAGAAAGAGTCTATGAAGAGTCAGAAGTGATATGGTGGTGGTAGTGGTGGTGGTGGCGGAAAAAGGGAGAGGAGTGCAGAGAAGTGGTGGTGATGGTGAAGTTGTGCTATGCCGTATGTGTTGTTGTGTGATTAAAATTCAGAGAGCGTTATCTCATCATAACTCGACACTAATTGAGCTAAACAGCTTCACACTAATAAATTTGGTGGGTTTTTCACCAAAGGGAACCTGTAGGGTCTCTCCATAAATCTGCGCTCATGTCGACCTAAAAATGTTGATTGTGTAATAGTAAAGTGACTGTGTGTGTAGGATCACACAGCAGTGTATCACTTGCTATTACTCCACCACTCTGTGTGAGGACGGATGATTGCCCATTAAAATCTCTCTCGTAGAACCTGATAGTAATAATATTATGATGATGATGATGATGAGATTGAGATGAAGATGCGATCCTATTCTTCTCCCTCGTACAATGATACCTACTTCCAACCAGCCATTTATGCGTTTTGATGTTTATTCGATAAAATTTTATTAGTTTTGGTTTTTTCTGTTTTTTGCCCGTAAATACAATTATTTGCCGACAAGAATTGAATTGACCAAGTGAGTTGTAGAGATTCGGACGGATTATAATAATATTATTCGTATTACAACAGCTGCAATTTAATTATTAGCAGAGGTGCATGTATAAAAGGTAAATAGCAATCGTAAAAATCGTGGAAAAGGGATTGCTGAGTGTGGGGAGAGCGTATAGAATAGAGGAAAGAATTTATTAGAAGTAATAATATTATTTTGTTTAATCTCGTCGAGTTCCTAATGATCACTTAGCTTTCAGTGACTACACATTACGATATTCACCTGTGCGCATATTATGTGCATGTCTTGGATGCAGTGCATTGCATTCGTTGTTTGTTGCCACTTACTGCGAGTGTGTGAGAGAACACTGGGATTACTTTAAGAAGAATATTACCACAGAGAGACTGAGAAGAAGAGTAAGAAATTTAGGATCGGCTTCACTTCATCGCCCCGAGTGAAGATTCATCTCCTTTTATTAATGGCTTGGTGAAGAAGACATTTCTTTTCTTTCTCTAGTCTTGTGGTGATTATCTCGTCACGGCCCACAATCTTCGTCTTCTTCTTCTGCTCCATCCATACTTCTTCTTCTTCCCTTTGACTTGCTTTTCTTTCGTTTAATATATCTGTATCTCTCTCTCAGGTGCTATGTACACACAATACACTGCCACAGAGCCAGCCCGTTCTTCCTTAGGCAAATTTCTTCGTGCTAGGTGTAGTGAATGAAGGTTTATCTCTATATCATCATCATCTTCATCAGACAGCATCATCCTAGTCGTCATGAAGCTCCTTCAAAAGGATTCCACATCTCTCCCTGCACTTCCACTGCATTTAGTACATACAAGGAAAGGTAGTGTGGCAGTAGTAGCGTACTTTTTCCTCTAAAACTTTTTTCTCTACACATTTATCTCTTCTGTATGGATGGGTAGTAACAGTAATAGTCTTGTAACTCTTCTTCCCTGGAAAATACTCAGGTCCTCTCGAGGTGAGAGCATGGGGGAACAAAACTGGATATTCTATATGCATAATATCGTACTACATAGTAAAAATATAAACTTGCTGTGTACTCTGTATACATAATTTTATATTGTTATGTATGTAGTACTCATATTTGTACAGAATGTGTGTTCAGATCAGATCTGTAATCTGTATATTTATATTTGTAGCTAGTTCTCTATAAACCGAAGAGCAAACAATGTAAGAAAAGGACAAGAGACTCCAGTACCTGTGTGTTTTAAATAAATTTAATATAATAGATGTACATATATTTTCATGGTAAACGGTATTTTGTAATGTTGACTATTTTTGTATAGCTGTGAGTAGTAATGGTAGTAGGAAGAAGTTCTTGGTATGTTTTATAATGTGTGTACCTGTCCACCTGTCTGACAAGATTTCAGTTGGAATAGTTAGTAGTGGTCTGAGTGTATATAGGACCGCCGTATTTTTGGATGTTATCTCATGAATGCAATGTTGTGTTATGTTGTGTAGCACATAATTTATGTTTCTTCTGAAATTAGGTAGGAATGTCTTGTTTTTTTCTGTTGCGGCTCCTGTCCCGGTGTTTGCTATTTATATGGAGCTATTAAATCACACTCTCTTAAAGTTTCCCTGCCCTCTTGACTTTTCCTACTATAAAAGTACCTCTGTGAGTTGTTAACTGTCAAGTCACTCTGTCCTATAGGGAAAACACACTAAAATTGTTATTATGAAGTACCTTGCTACAAAGTAGTGAAAGAAATGATAATTTACGAAATTAACTACTAACATGTCCAACTATTATTACCACGACGTGGTTAACTCTTTCCACTAATAATATTAAGGAGGCAAAGTTGAGTGAGTTGAGAAGAATTTAATTTATGACGTGCTTTTGACTGTGTACATATATATAGAGAGGGAAGAGTCTCTGAGTGCATATAGAGAATGCGTTTTGTTGTGAGTGGAGTGAATGGGATGAATAGCTCCGTTGGGACATATTAGTTGATGGTAATAGATTCATTTGTTTTCCTGTTGCATTCACGTCACCACACCCATGTCTAATAGGCAAGACACCGATTTGCGCGATCCTCGTACGGACACAGAACAGATAAGGAGGCGGAGAGAAGAAGATTGGTGAAGCAGATGAGCACACACACTCAAATCTGTTCTGTACTTGTTACTGTTCTTTCAACCAACTTTCGTCAGCTCGTCGGCAATAACTTTTAACAGGTTTCTGTTCATCCATCTATCCCTATAGTCTCTGTACGCAGTCAGCATTTGACGACTGCATTTAAAATTTGGATTGAATTGAACATGTCCGCCGTCTGTCTGTCTGCTATTCAATGCAATGGCATGGCATCTTCGTGACATAAATACAAGCAAAACACAAACACACGATAGGTATAATATTTACATACAAGACTTTTTGTTAACCAGATTATCATATTATGCGTTTCTATATAATATCAATACCAATATTACTACCAGCAATACTTTTAAAGTACCTATTGAATTCTATATAGCTATATGTCCACATGACGAGAAGATGCAAATGTATTGCCCATGAAAGGTTAGACTTGTGTGTGTTATATAGTATAATGTGGAGACAAAACGCGTGTTGTTCTTTCATTCTGATTCAGTTTCAGGCTGATTGACTGATTAATGATGTTGAATTTTGTTGGTGATGGTCTCTCATGTTAAAGTTCACGAACTGCGAGTTAGAAGAGTCAGTCAGTCTCTCCAGGCAGACTTCTATATTCATATAAATGCAACACATACATATTTTTATACAAGTGCAATATAGAGCGACAAGACCAGTATACATATATGAACATGACGAATTATATTAATAATACACAGTATGTGTACATATAGACACAATGATTTTTTTAGGTTGAGTGAGTTGAGTAGATGACGGAATCATAAATAAGTATGTACGTAGTACTGTGTGTTTGTATGTATATTAGATGTGAATATAATAGAAAAGCACGGGGTTTTGTAAATGCTGACCAACTGTGTATATGTAAATCTTTTTGAGACATGATTCTTTGCAGGATATTTCCATTACAAAGTTAAGTTACTGGTTGGACTCCCATACACCGAGAGTTTAGACTGTAGGACACACACACAAAGGACTGAGCACGCAGACAGAGGCCAGAGATGAGTGTGGTAGTATAATATGTAAGGCAATTTAATAGAAAGCAATTGCGTAGCAATGATATTTCATACATAGGAGGAATATGATGATGATGCTTATTATATTACTTAAGTATTATATGGTAGAGAGAGATAGAGACGGATGAAAAGAAATGAGACAAACATAAGTGGAGGCTGGGATGAGCTTCCCTATCTGTGTACGAATAGAAAAAGGAGCCACCTGTTGAGCTAATCACATCAGGGGGCCGAAATCAAGTCATCAAATTTTGCACGAAGAAAGACTCTTTAGTTTCTCATTATCTGAAGACTTTTCCTTCAGTCACATATCACAATAACTCCTGCCAACAACAGAAACTTGATGCAGTGTATAACAATAATCCCTGTATACACATTATAGAAATTATTATTGTTGTAGAGAAGTACTGAGCGATTTTATTTCTTCATCCATCTGCTGTGGCTACGTGTCTTACTACTTTGCAAGAGACTGACACTCGTTCAATCCTCACAATGATATTTGCCCAGCATTTATTTCCCTTAAAAGCTCAACACATACTTTATACCCACAATAAAATTCTAATGAGTTCATATTATTATATTTACTACACACACAAAAAGAACCATTCCTGGGCATCCTGCATTATTGCATTGCTGTATAGGAAAGCAGCTTTAGTAGAACAACCGAAGAAGTCAGAAGGTAAAGTTGATTACTTTACTTTGCATATTGGGGATGTGTAACATTTAACTACAGTGCAACCTCACTTAACCGGATCCATTTGTGCAAACGAGCGTCCGCTCCGCTTTTCACAAAATTGAAAGGCAGAGTAATTGGGGCTTCAGCTTACAAATATGCATAAAGAATAATAATGAAGCTTTTAAGTCTCATTAATAATTAGGCTTGTACTATTGTAAGAATTTTTATTTTTAACTGTAATATGAACTTAACTGATTTTTAATGAATGATTTCATTGTACCAGTTCAAATTACATGCAAACATAGTTTGTGTGGGTTTAATTGAAATTATAATGTATGTGAGGGGTATATAGGTGATGTGATGTAGTTGGCATAATTTTATCCGGACTACTGGGAGTGCACTGCGCATACGTTGAACTACAGACAATGTGTTGAAATGTATAAATTCGCGTCATCGTATTACTAAATTACTAAATAGTTTTGCATGTACTTGACTTTTATGCTTTTATGTGCAATGTTTTATGTATGGTGAATACATTTATTACATTTCTTTCTGGTAGAAGTAGTAGTAAGTGGTAAACAAGGAGATACATCAAACTGTTCATAGAGCATGTGTCTTCTTTAAGTCTTCTCATTGTCAGTTCCGTTTTCATCAAGGTAAATACACGAGTGGATTTTTAAACAGACACCCATTATTGACTTTGACGTGTAAAGTAAAAGGAATATTTATGTGAGCTGCTTCGTCTTCTTGCTCATTGTGTGGATTTATAGAGAAAACGTGAAAGTAGTCTAATTTAGTGTGCGTATTAGAATTACAACTATGATATGAAGGTGGTTGGTTGGCTGTGAGGATTTCCAGATGTTACCTTTGCGCACGCTGCTCCAATGCTCATTTAACTTCTTAGCAAACGCTTTTAAACGTCAAATGCTCTGCTCATTTAGGAAATGGTAATTGCCTGTAGGTTATTTGTAGTGGTGTACGCAAAAATGGCAGCAATCGTGCTGAATACTAAACATTTGTGTTTAAAGCTTTTTTGACATAGTAATGATACAACACATTGACAGCAGCAGCCGTTTGCCTAGTTCAAAATTACACAAAGGATTTGTTTGGCACATTACTATATTCAGATTTACATACAAGGGACATGTTGCTCAAAGTTGACTGATGCATCTTATAAAACAGAAAATTTGCAATGTAAAACACAAAATATTATTAGCTATAATAAATGAGCACGTACTACGCTCACGAAGTTATGACACAAAGATACAGATAAAGTTAACATGTATACAATAAAAGCTGTGTAGTAACTACTAACAGGACTAAAAGACCTGAAGATTTACTCAACTAACCAAATTTGGTTTAATAAGGATATGTCAGTCATGAGAAAAACGTATACGGAGAAAAAGACTCTTGATTCATCAAATTGACAAGCAATAGCCGCAGATTTTGGCAAAAAGGAGAGTCAATCTTCAATATTTCAGTGAATATTTTCCATGTGAGTTATTCACTGTATGAATCAAGTCCAATTTCTTGACCAAATATGTAATTTCTGTGTTCAGGGTCAAGCGGTATTGTCGTAATGTATAAAGGCAGAAAGAAATAATATTATGTATATTATACAGAAAATCGCCGTGTTTGTAGAATTGATGTCTATACCTGAATATTAGCTGATTGATATGATAATAGTAAAAATATGTAGGTGGAAATCATAAGTAAAAGGTAGGTACCTTCTATTCGGTTCACTTATTTTTATATGTCAGACGATCCCTTGCACAACACAACATTTGCGTTTTGTCTTCAAATTAAAAAGTCGTCCCTCTTCTGTCGGGTCCTTTATGATCCATGCTTACTTACAGGTATATTATAGGCTGTTAAGTATCTCTATTCCCCGTCTCTGTGAATATTATTATACGAAAGTGGAAATAGGCTGTTGTGAGCATTATTATTGAGACTTCTTCTTGCAGGTATATTTGTAGTGTGCTGTTGGTAATGCTAAAGTAAAGTACACGTTATTCAAGGGGTATGATATTATTTGTTGTTAGGGACGAGCCGACGGTTATTAGTGATTTTAGAGCATCCAAGATACGTAATCATTGTCTTGACTCCTTCTTCCAACCAGAAACACAGAACTACAAACTCTACACGAACGTCGGCACATTTTCTGATTGAGAAAAGCTCTCTGTAATTTGCTTCAGTGTCTACAATGAAAAGTATACAGCATAATGCATTAATATACATATGTAACTATACTGAGTGAGACAACAAAAACAAAATTGTCGGCAAGTAGTACTTGTGTAAGATTGAGACGGTTCGTTCTCTCGCTGTAATGGTTATATCAAGTACATATCAATGTGTCTGATACACCACACCACTATCTCTAGCATACCTTACCACAATGAATGGTTGTAATGTAACACTCTTTAAAGTAAATACGACTGGGAAATTCAGCTGTTTCGATCTACAGGCCTTTAGATGATAAATGTACATCAACAAATTATCTCATATGGACTAAAGAAAGTGTCAATGAAGGAAATTAAATCGTTTCTTTTACTTTAATTGTGTACAAATCCAGTTTTAATTTTTACAATACAAACTGTTGATGCACATTCTTACCTACCAATTCCTTTATTAACGAATTAAAATTGTTTATTAATATTTTAACGCAGATTACTTTACAATTCTTACTTTACATTTATATTTAATTTGAAATTATTTGAAAGAATGCGTTTAAAACTTTGTATGAAGATGTGAATTAGACAGAGTAAATAAACTTGGTATAAATAAAAAAGGAAAGTAAAAAAAGGTGAATTTTCGTGACCTTGGCTGAACACGAGAGGTTCAGCCAGTTCAGATCAACTGAATAAAGATGCTTTAACGTTATGTGTATGTCTCTATAATAAAAAACGTATATAATAATAGCATATAGGTAGTTCTTACTCAAGACTGTTATTATTACAAGTTGTGTCTCTACAGATCTTATATTAAAAGAAACACTTGGGCACATAAACGTGTACTATACATGCATAGGTATTATATGTATTCAAGCTGCATTATATTATATGTATTTAGCAGGGATGGCTTGAATTCACACAGCTCATCTCTGTGGGGACAAAATAGGCAAATAGGCAAGATAGATGGAATATACAAAGGGAAATAAAAAAGTTGTGTTGAGCAAGAGAGAATAGAGAAGAAGAAAGAACGGATCTTTGCATTTGTAAGTGACGAGAAAGAAGTCTCTGGGTTCTCGTAGGCTGCGAGTGATGTTAATGGGATCTTCTGCTGCGTAAACGTTAAAATGTGTGTATTATTCGGTTGAGTTAGTTATTATTTATTACCATACGATATATACCTAAATCATGTTTTCTTTACACATTAAACATCCGACATTAGCACAGCGAGCAATTATATGCGGCTGGATTGGAAAATATTGTATCCATGTGAAACTGACAGTGTTGAGGAAAAGTTAATAGATGTTTCAAAGCGCGACGGCTTATTGCTAAATGGCTGCGTTTTGTTGACTTTAGCTGTTTTTGTGCTGTAAGAATGTGAATTGTGTGTAGGAAGACCGGGTTTGAATGTGTCGGTCGGTTTACTCTTTCTTCACAATTCAGAGCTATTACTATTTACTGCTTTGGCTGGACGAGGCATTGAGAGCAAGCTGTTGCTGCTGTGGAAGTATAAAGAAGTTGTAAACAAGCCATCGAACGAATGAGAGTAGTAGAGAAGTTTAGCATTAATGGTTTGAAATGGTTTGTGTTAATTACACTTGATGATAATGATGATGATAATCTGAAGGCAAGAAATGAAAAGACATGGAATGCTATAATAATAAAGGAGTTTGATTTCAATCGGACTGCATGCTGCTCTCGAGTTGATTTCTTGTTGTATTCCTCATGTACATTTATTACACAGCACATACACACAGTCCATTCTTCGTATGTACGCGCAGTTGGCAATAAAAGCTATAACAATGATGTTACTTTGACATTTAATTTGATTCTGAGCATCATTATCGAAGGAATGAAAACCTTTATTAGTGTCTCGCATGCAATTGTTTATTTACTTGCCCAGAGAAAAAGCAAATCGAAGCGATTATATAATAGCTCCACTATTCAATTCAAACAAGAGCACACATCCACTTCGTACCCACCTTAATGTATGTACATTAAAAATATATGGGCCAATTAAACCTATCTTTTTATACAACGACTATATCAAGTATCCTATAAATTATACATGCATCACGTATTCTTCTAACTATGTAAAATGTAATATTGATTCCTATCTAATTTCATTTATGATGTGTTTATATGGAATATTCTTCGTGGAATATTATAAGCTTAATAGATTACCTTTTTGTAGAGCTACGTTGTTACGTTGTGTGATTGAGGATGTGTCTGACTGTGATTTAGAGCCGTGTTTTCACATTTATTCGATTTCTTTGCTCTTTTCACTCACATTTGATTTCATCTAACATTTCTCAATCCCCTTCACTGCGTTGTAAGAATTCTAAATATTCAACCTGTTGTTTCTTACTGAAATTCCCCTGTGCACGTTGTGTGTATGCATGTGACTGACTATTACACAACCTTTATCGCAACTCAAGTTGTAAAATTCCAATGTAGAAACACAAATCAAAAACTAAAATGAATTGCCACATTTTCCTTCAAATAAAACTCTATTCTCTATTTTTTCTATTTCGTATTAGGTGTTCTAAAATTAAGCAGATAAGGATCCATTGAGGTATCTTCCATTGAGCACCCATAAATTTGTAGTAACATTCTATTAGATAACTTCTACGTATTGTTGGTATTTCAGTTACGATACTTTTATACTACCATGAACATAACGAGGTGAACAAAACATAAAAATGTTTGAGTAGATATTGAATGTAAATTCTCTTGATTTTCTTGCTTGCCCTGTCTTTATGCATATTCCGAAAGAATTTATATCGATTATTGAAATAGAGGAATTTGATTGTAATTTGATTCCAGTCAAGAGAGAGAGAGAGAAGAACTGAATAACGACATACCGAAGAAAGGGACGGCATGTGTAGTAGTGGTATAAAATATTCTGGATGCTAACTAGAGTTATTCTTCAATCCTCCAATTTCACATGGATGGGTTTGATATAGAAGAGTTTGAATTGTAGAAAGACGATGGGAAGAAATGTAAATAGAAGGAATACAAGGGGATTGTGTGTTGTTGCGTCTATTCCGTGTCGGAGCCTTTTGTATTGAAATAATTGTAGTAAAAAGCAAACGTATCGTCCGCTTTCCATATATAGACAGATAAGATGAGATGAGTCAGGTTGAGTTGAAATGAAGGAAGCCGTAGGGCAAAGCATGCCAAGTCAATTCACGGCATGCCTTGTAAGTCAACCTTAAAATTCTGTTTGTATGTATCTGCATCTAATAATTTCAATTGAGTTGGGAGTTCAACTGTACGTCCAATGTAGAACTCACAAGCTATTTCTCTATCCAAACAATTTTAAATGCCTATACAGATGGAAGAGGTGGGGGAACTATAGTCAGATCGTGAATGTGAATGCCTCCAGAGGAAGTTAACAGATTAGAATTACTCAAAAATGATATATGGGCCGGGAGGAAATTTGAATATTTAATTGGTAGACACAAGGCGTAGGGGAATGATTCAATTAATATTTCCTTTTCCTATCGTAGCGAATGAAAGCTCTAATTAAATAGTTAAAATTTCAGGTGCTTTCTGTAAAAACTTATTGTTGTATACGTAATATCTACTATTTCCTACTTACACCTTTGTTTTCTCTTTTTCTATCTGCATTATTGTGTAGAAATTAAAATATTCAACTAATAATTTATTTCCAAAAGGATTTCTAAATTAAAAATATCTGTAAAGTAAAAGTTTTGTTGATACATAAATATCATAAATTTTCATTTGATTGAATTCTGTAAATCCATAAACAATTCGACTGTAGAAGATTGGAAATAGGATAACAATGTGAAATAAGTCAAGGTAGTTTATATTCATTCGATAATGCCATAAATTGATATTGACCTGTCTCAAAACCAGAAATGACTAATAAATCTTTTTGGACGTATGCAAAACTAATGATATAGGTATGCGGGTGCACATAATTTAGCCTTTGAATGAAAGCGCTATGGATTAAACAGAAAATATTATACATTTTATGTGTTATACGATGCGAGGGATGATTGCCTTAATGGGAATGGCCGGTAGTGATGGAAGTAGAGACAGTACGCAATATATAATTCTGCTGTGTGCGTGTTGTCACCATGAATTGAGTTCGGTTCGCTTACTGTCAGTTTTATAGCTGCGATAGAGAAGCAATGTCGTTTGGTATGCATTTCTGGCGAAACAGCGGGACAGAAAGTGTTTCCAAAGTAGCTCTCATAAAGAGAGACCGATTACAACAAGCCCTGACATAAATTGAAAGATTGAGCTTTTAAGATGGGAACGAGTTCTCTTATAGAGAGTTATTGGTTTCATCGCTGGTTTTATTATACAGGAGGTCTTCACTTTTCACTGTGTGTGTCACATACCAGTTCGGTCACCACCAACACACAATAACACAATGCACAGTCCAAGCGACAAAACTTTTAGTATACAGCAAAGCACTTTCGTCCAACATTTTGTTTTTATGAGTATTCTCTGTGTCTGCATCTAAAAGTAAATAGAATCAGCGATACAGAACTTCCCGTAAGAACAAGGGACCTTTCAAATTAAGCCAAGACGGTAATAAATTGTCGAATGATTTCACTTTTTCTTCCGTCCACTTGCATTTCTTGTGTTTCAGTTGAGTTCGTCAGGAGACTCCACGATGATGAATATCGGCGATTGTTGAGTTGAGTCGTGTGTTTTGTTTTTGTGTGTATGGGTTGGTAGTTTGGAGTTGTGGAATGGTAAGTGACACACGGGAGGCTGTTACAGCTACACAATGTCTTGGTGGTCCGGTTGAACTTTGCTGTTGGCTTCTTGGCCTTTGTTCAATACTTACAAGTCAGTTGCTGCTCCTGCTCCTAAGCCTTCTTGCCTGATAGAGCAATAAAGAATTAGCCAGAATTTATTGTCATTGCCTTACCATTACTGCTAGTAGTAAATACTTGATTGTGGAACACTTCAAAGGGCAAGCTTCATTTAGCCCGAGGAATTATTTATACCAATGGTCTGCTATGGTCGCAGACTTGCATTGTAAACTCTTACTGTGCTGTGTTTATCTCCAGATTCAACTTACTTAAGTAAGCAGCACTTAGAAATGCATTCATATACTTATATCTACAAAAGACAGCCTCATCATGCATATCCCTGGTCCAGCAGAGATTTTAGATCGCATATAAGGTACAATAAAATTTTATTTGTCTTATGTCACCCAGAAAGAAGGAGCAGCAAGCTCATTGCTTTGTTTTCCTTCTCTGTGTAAAGTAATTCACTTAGAAGAAGAGATTCACAAGGCAGTTGTTTGTTCAAAGCAATAAGAATTGAATCTTGCTATACTTATAGAGTCAAAAGTCATTATGGGGAAATGTAGGTAGTGTTGGTAGTTATGTGACTCTATTACAAACTTCTTTTACTGCAATACATCCCCAAGCTTTAAGTTGTCCTTCAGTGTAGCATATAATATTTCTGTACAATGTCCCTTATACAGCAAAGCAATAAAATGGAAAGAAGTGAAGAAATACAAGAAGAACAGTAAAATCCCTCGGACATTTCTACTTATTGTTTTTGTATGGTTGGTATATAAAAGTCTGCAGTTATCGCGCATGTTGTGTATATGTGACTGGTTGATGAATAGTAATCATATGCACGTACATTACAAAGAGAGGTGAAGATACACACATTTGTTTTATGTTGTGTTTGTGTTGTGTAAAGGAAACAGAGTTGTAACTTGCAATCAGTTGATTCGTCTTGTGTCTGGCTAAACCGGACTGTTATCAAGTGCAGTCTGCGTTCTGTGTATTGTGTATGTACTTTTTAGTTGATTAGCCACGTCAGAGTGCATCATCACCAAATCAACAGTTCTTCTTATTCTCCTCGTCCGGCCGCTCATCTTTAAGCATAGGCAGTTAGTAAATACTAAATAGAAGACGTGGGATGTATCGACGGATAAATGTTGTGTACTTATACCTTGTATATATTCCACAAGATACAAGACTATGCATACAAGTGACACTTTACAGATGAGATATAGCCATCGGTGTATGAATGTGTTATGTGTATATCCCACAGTGTAAAAACTATTTGTTAGTATACACATAGAGGTGTACAGGTATTTGATTAAATTGCTTATACGTTGCCTGCTTTGAAGCTTTTATAGAAGTGTGAGTGTACATCTCCATTAGAGAAAATTGACGGTATTAAATAATACCTGTTGCATTGTCTTTGTAAAAGTACGTAATAATGTAGCCACTCTGTAGAGAGGAATGTAAATCTTTATTGTATTTGTATGTGTACATGTATAGAGTAAGTATAACTTGTTGTTGGCATTTGAAAAAAGATTTACGCGGAGATAAGTAATAAAGTACTTATATGAGTGTGGTGGCATTAAAAAGGACGACGAAGAAGAAGACGTCGACTCCGATGCAAAGAAAGTGATGTGAAAAAATGAGTGTCGGTCTTCGTCGATGGAAGGCTAATTGGGCTGTTGGCGGAGATTAGTTACACGACATTAGTATTAGTCGCTTCGCTTCGTTTTCAACTTGGTATGCGATTCATAGAGGATTATAGCTCACAGACATTCCCTACTGCTGCTGTACCTTGTGGGATTGTAATTTATAAAGTAATGCGAGAGAAAAGGAATGAATTGATTATCGCATCCACACACTCACCATAATGCGACCAAAGAACGTAAGCAGTTAGCAACACCACCACAGTGGGTTGATTATTAAGAAAGACCATAAGGGAAGTCGAAGACGAAGAAAGACGAAGCTTATAAGCAGCAACAACTCAATTCTTTATATAAACATTTTCTATCTGACTCCCTGTATTTTTATCTGCTAAAGGACTAATCGAATTCAAATGAATGGAATGAAAAATGTAATTGTTAGACATATACGGAATGGAGTGTATAGGTATCATGGTATTTGGATCACAATACACCATGGTAGACAGTAAGAGAGATGTGGATGGATGTGTCGGGTAAAAAATGCACAGATAACTTTACAATTAGTAAAGTTGATGTTGCATAAGATGATGGGAGAGATGTATCAGTATATAGATGTTGTTATTGCCAAAGTTAAAGTCAAGTTGTCTTAAATCAAGTGAAGTGAACCAAGAACCTCCGTCGTCGTCTTTTAGTACTGAAAGAAATTAAAGCTCAATTTTTTGTTGCGTGAGTTTAGTAAATGTATTATTAGTGTAGGTATTTGTATAGTCATATAGGTAGAGCGAAAAGATGCGAATGAAGTTCAAGTGTAAATGACAAAGATAATTTTTAGTGTGAAAGTAAAGGGATATAGTTATAGTGAGTCTGAGTGTAACGAAAGGTTTTAGTAGTTGAGATAGGCAGATGGGATGTGTGAAGGTGGTGGTGCTGTTGTGTTGTGTGTAGAAATATAAAGAGAGACAATTGAGACAGTGTGACTTGACTCTCTCGACACCATCACCACCACCGGTTGCTCTCTGCTGCAGCAGGAGCTTCAGAGATTGAAACAAATGAGAATGACAAGAAGAGAGTGGAATGAAGAAGTTAAAATGTTGAAATGGTCGAGAGCTAAAAGCAAAAGAATGTTTTTCTTTGAGTAGCAGGAGAAGAATAAGAATAAGATGTCTTTTACCAAACAAAAAGCCCAAAGAACGTTTGACTGCTATACAGATACTCTCAGAGAAAAGATGCAGGAGAAGCAACAGTTTGTATACGAAAATAAGGCGAGGCGATACTATTTACCTTGTGACTAGTTTTTGAATGGATTCAACTTATATCACAAAAAATAACATGGAAAAGCCTTCTGTATTCTGTACAGACTAGAGATATATTTTATTGGGGCTGTATATATTTCTATACGAATGTAAGAAATATTCATAGCAGATCTTTGCATGAATGCCTTGCTTTTTTTGTTAAAGATTCATCATTCCAATTGTGAATTTTAAATACATATAAATGTTTGTGTAATGTCAGTGTTACTATACAACAAAATAGCGAGGGTAGGCCGAGACAGGGAAATAGAAATGAAAAGACAGAAAGTAATATAGTAGGACGCACAGGAATGGATGGGAATATTGCAATGTGTTGTCGTGGATTAAATGCTGTGTCTCTGTGATTGTGTGTTGTGAATGGCGATGCACGTTGTAAGACAAAGTTGAGTGAAATGTAAGTCGAAAAGTTGTATGGGTTGGAGACACATTGAGAGAGAGAAGAAGAGGAGAAAGACAAGAAGAGAATAAGGCAGGAGCAGAGAGAGAGAGAGAAGCAAAAAATTAATGAACAAAAGAGAGCGGTGGTGGTGGTGGTGTGGTGGTGGTGGAAGCGTGAAGGTATTTCAGTTGTTTTGTATGTAACCTGTAATGTAATGTAATGGTGTGTTAACTAAAGCATCAGTTAAGTTACCGAGTGCAGCAGTAGTTGAGACTTTTCAGATAAAGTCTATAATGACTCTATAAAGACAGCAGAAGAGACAGAGTACTTCAAGAGTCAAGTCATGTCGAAGACAAACACAAGAAAAGACAAGAGCAGTTGTTACGTGTACTCTATAGGGATCCACGTTGTATTCTTGGGAGAAATACCTCTCTACTGCTATATACGTAATAATAATAATAGGAAAGGTAGTTTCCTTGGTTTATTTCTTGGTTATATGTAAAGTGAGAGGATGAGAGTATGTTTTCCTGTCTTGTTGGGAAATAGCTACACACACATTAGAGACAGACGAACAACCCAAACAAACATTTGCTTTGACACCGCAATGCGCAGAGCATTGTCTTTTCTCAAATTCATCTCTCCTTTCTTTCTTTTCAACCTTTATGTCTATCTCAACCATCTCACAGCATACTACTACTACTGTCAGTACTGTGGATTTTACAAATCATCATCACTTCATTTTTTGTCTTCAATAATTTCTCAATTTGGAATTATTATTGCTATGAATTACACAAACGTCACTATTATTTGTGTTGTAGCTATATTTTATTTTGAAATTCATTTAATACAGGTTTGTTTCATTTTTAAGAGCTTTCAATGTAAAAATTGCATTTGGTTTATATTTCGATATGATTGTATATGGAAAGACACAATCAATGAATACTGCTACTACAGGCGCTGCTGGAAAAAACTTTTTCTTCCCGCTATCCTAGAAAAATTTCCCGATTTATTTGGTCACAAAATACATTGGCAAAAATTTGCGAGTATGTTTTTCGCAATT
>JABASD010002620.1:0-25237 GCA_019776165.1 Pogonognathellus flavescens
AAAAGTATTTCTTATAATGTTACATGTAAAATATTGAAGGAGTGAAGCCGAAACCCCAAGGAGGTCCCTTCAAACCTAAACATGTGGTAACAGGAAGAATGGATGCGTAAGTAAAAATATATGCATCTGATACAACTTACGTTTCAGAAGGACACACAGGGACAATTTTTTAAAACATGCTGTTGTTTTTAGTGAGCAAGAGGAGGAAGAACAGAATGACAGTCATCTTTCTAGTAAACCTGTGTATTATAAAGACTTACATGAACAATTAATGCCAAAAATGGAATTACAAGCAAAAAGTATGGCAGTAATAAGCCATATTGGTTTGAACGATGAATTTCAACCTTCCATGGAGGCGTCTTTCATGAACGTTATGGACGATTATTCAAGAAAACCACTAGCCGGACCCGGACAGGCCACTGGAAACCCATCTACTATGAATAAACCTGCGTAAAAATTTACAAAGAAATTATATTGTTGTATCCTACCACTTATCGGTCTTCGCTATTCCATGTCTAACACTTTTATGTATTTCAGTTTTCTATACTAAATACAAACGAACGAAAAAAACTGAATATAAAAACTTTTAAATATCATGATTACCATGTTATGAAGAAGCATAGTTGCTTTTTCAGATGCACAGAAACACCACATTATTAATTACAAATTGGTTTACGGCTCATATTATGGCAATAGCATTGTAAAATAGTATTATTCTTTCCTGCATGTTTCTAATAATTTATCAACATTCATTTACTCAAAACCTACACTTAATTTTTCAAAAATATTTATCCGAATTATGTAATTATTTTTACTTGATTCAAAACATTCGTGTAATATTATGTGATTCGGAAACGAATACTCCTGTTACTTATATATAGTTGGTATGTTGAAATAAATGTAATTATTTCTCAGACTGACTGGTTTACTTCTGTAGCTTGGGTATTTGCTAGTTACATATAAGGGGAAACCTAAAAGGGGAAATCCCAACAGGATTCAGATGATGAAGCAACAACACACTATTGTTCATATAGCAGTAGTGTAATGTTGCTCCCGAATAGTCTGGGCCGTCAAATGCGATCAGAAAATCAATTTTTCACTTGTTTTCTTTCAACCCGCAAAGGGACTCGTTCTCATCCCGACTGGTGATCCACTATATCTTATATTACAATCAAATGTCGTGTCTGGAATATAGTCTACCGAATCTCAATGTAATATGTAATAAATATATCCTTTTATCCTATTACGCTTATCCAGAGCCATGTACTGTGTAGTGTTGTTGTCGAAAATGGTTCACTTTCTTAAATTACTTCCAACGAAAACGATAAGTATTTAATATATAAGAGTACACTACACATTTCTTTTTTTCATCTGTAGCTACTGCGAATTAAGTGAGAGTTTTTATCTACGTGATACTGTACTCACTTTCGTACACAACTTGCAAGTGATAGACAGAAAATAGTTATGTATATTTTTGTCTACAGGTTTAGGCTTTAAACCACCATGGCTTCAATGAACCATTGTTGTTGCTGTTATTTTGTCCACAACCACCCACTCTGAAGTAGACGTTCTATCGCGATGGATAAACATATACTTCAAGCCATTATAAGAGAAAAAGACTTTCAGCAATTGATTAGAAGATGTTTTTTGCAGAGTACTTCCTGTGCTGTGAGTAAATCCAACAATTCACATTGCATTGATATTGTATCCGAAGTTGTTTCACTCCTTAGAACTGCAGCATTGAAAGAGACAGACACTGAGGTTCTATTGATCCGGTCAAAGAAGTTTTTAAAGTCAATAGGCTCGACGGAAGCATAACTTTAAATTAAATATGCACCACATATCTCGTTATAATGTAACCAAAGTAATAAAATCGGTCTCAAGGAAGTGCATTGCATACAGAAGTGTAAGTAAGTACCACGGTTCGGCTTCTTTGTACATGTCTTTACTGCGTCTTTGATGATCAGATTTGCTGCTGGAAGGAACGGTCCAAATTCGGATGGCGTTGGACGGGAGATGCCGAAGTGGAGGATATGCGGCTGCTTCTAGGGAATAAGGAAGATGTTACAGCTTGGAATAACTTCCTCTTCCACACTCGTAAATTGAATACACAAACGTAATGATTAAATTAAATCGCAATTTCATTTCTGGCTCACATAAAGTTTCTGGTGGCATTCTCTGAATAGTGACGGGAGTGCCGGTGGTAATGGTAATAGGCTACTGTGCTAAACTAAGGTTAGACTGGAACTGTATGGAAAAGATGTGGGATATAAATAGAGGCGATGATAATGCAAAGTAAGGCGGGCAAGTAACTAGGCATGTCTGAGTAGTGAGTACTAATGTGATTTAGCCGCAAAATAATTCCTCCTTGTCTACCCCGCTCTTATCCTTTACTCTTTCGTATTCTAAAGAAAGTCCCCTTGCACAGATCCTTGTAGGATACTTTTAAAACTTCTTGTCAAGTAGACCGGTTGGGATAAAATTGCATTTACACTTTCTTTGCCACACTTTCTCCGTCTTTGAGTGCTCCATAGTTTCACTCAGGTACTTCATATTTAAGACATTATTTTCCTTTTGCGGTAAAGTGATACTAATAGATTGAGTATTTTGTTCACTTTACCAATAATACAGATATTACAATCTTTTATATAAATCTCTTGTGCATATAGGCACAGCTTTTGAACAGGAGAACGAATATGGGAACAAATCCTCAACTTACATACTCACATACCTAGAAGCAAATAGACTTGAAAAAAACTTTGATATCGCAGCAGTGCACATACGTTAGATACGTTGTAGACTGTAAGGTGTAATGGCTTTAAAGAAAGGTACATATTACATTGACCATTACTGCACAAATTATAAACATATTTTTTAGTATCGGCTTTATAAATTATAGAAAATCCATGTACCTTAATTGTACTATCTGTAATATGTATATGACAATATAGGTTCAGATGAAAGATCTTTCATTAGAAAATGTGATTGTCTTTGATTTTTATTACCAAGTAATGGCTGAATATTAATTTACTCACGCTTATTCAAAACCTGGTCTTCATTACCTGTTTAACTCATTCATAAAATAAGACAGAAGGCAATTTAAGGCTGTAACATTTTTCATTAATGGATTAGATGGAAGACAGTATTTTCCTGGAATATTCCCTGTTTGGGATGTGACAACTTTAATCCTTTGTGCTAGAACATTCTAATTTGGGGTGTTCTGTCTGGTATCCCTATAGAGTGGCACACGGTAACTTTCATTTGGCTACATTACAATGTATCATTAAAGGTACCCAATATATTATACACCTTTCTACTTTCTTTATGTCATAAAATCGAACTATGTAAATTAATTCAAAATGTGTTTTCTAATGCATAATAAAATATTATGTAGTTGCATGTCTTGTACAATAGTAATGTAAAATAGAAATACCCTTTCTCACTAACTTGTTCTAGCCAATATAGTTAACAAGGTAATTATTTTTGTCGAATACGTCTGCAATTTCTAAGCAATAATTTATAACTACAAGGATTAGCTAAGCAGTACTATGATTTAGTAAGATTGTAGAATATCACACCAATAAATGTAAAGTAGAGAGAATTGATGTGATGTAGCATGCAATGTAATGTACGTATTTAATGCTTGGTCGTCAATGTGCCATGTCTAGTGGTCTATGGCCTCTGCGGGCTCTAGCAGTTGCAGTTGGCTGAAACTGTAAACTTCATTATGTAAAATCTCTAATTTAATTTAGTTTGTACATAGGCAGAGAGACGCAAGTCCAACTTATCAGCCGTATCATAATCAGGCTGAAAGAATGGACACGGATTAGATAGATTGCTCATTCTAGTGCTATGTGTAATGAAGCTGCAGGGGCTTCGTACAATTTCACATCTCTGCCACATAGTGATGAATCCTTTAGCTCCACAAATCTAATGAAAAGTTTCTGGTTGAAAGAAGAGTGCCTGCAGCCCAGTAATGCAAAACCATGCACAATATTTATGAAGCATGTGAATTTTGTGAATAGTTCAATATACTATTTTAACAAATGATATGCAAATCTACTACTGCCACCAGTGTCACCCTTGTACCCAAAGTCCTGCCCTGTCTTGTCCTCGTGTCGCATCACACCATTTTAGAAATATGTACATATTTTATGTCACACCATCCACATCTACACACCATATCAGTATACATATAAATTAGTATTCTGTATAAAATAAATGCACACAGCTACAGTTACAGTTGCCTAACACAGCCAGAAGAAAAGTTCATCAAAGTTACTTAATACATAAAATGCAAATCAGACAAAATTCTGCTATTCCTGGTTTCTGCATGGAATCTAAAAGACTGCTGATACTTTGGGTATATAAAACATGACCAGCAAACACTAAGTAGATTCAAATATTCTAAAAAAATCTGGGTACAGATATATGGAGACAGCAATGGAGAATGAATTAGTATAAAAATCATTTAATCCTATTGTGACATTATTTTCCAAAACAGTGATGTAAGAAAAATCCTGGAAAGACACATTAATTACCTATACCTATACCAAACCTATACTGCATATAAATAGAACAATCAAATATTTGTTTGTTAAGAAAAGATCAAGCGATTAATATCAATTAGCATGCCTACTCAATGTTAATTTTCGGCAGTTACTTAGTATTTTAATACATCTGTATAATGCCGGTAGTTTCCACTAACTGAGATAGAATGTTATACCTGTCTATGCGTATTACACGAAGAGATTTTTCAAATTTTCATTTATCTGTATGTGCACACTTACACAGCAACTAATTGATATTGTGAATCAAGGGAAACCAAGCATGACACGTGTACTTTCTCTAAATAGGTACTTGGAAAGCTAAATATCAATACGAAAAATCGATTGGACTAAAAAAATCCTTGAGCAAAAATCTGATGAACAACTACCCACATTCATCCATCTATCTACTATACGGAATCTTAACATCTGACGGAAAGAAGGGTATATAAGCAAATAAAAAACCGAAATGCTGAGCAAACAGTACTGAGTAGGTACTCAAGGTCTATTGACTACACAAGTACAAGACTATAAAACCGAAATACAATATTACTATTCTCTATAGTGTGCGTGGCTAGCTTTATTACTAATGTTATAGATACTCTCACTCTTATGCTGAATCTTGGTTAGTGTTAGTAGTATAGGGGTGTTACTCAGATATTATGTTCTATATAAAGGAGAATACTAACGTAATGTAACAGTAACCTCATTCACGGGATAACTCAATTCAGCGAGAGCTAAGAAGGGTCTGTAGAAGCATCTAACCAACGAACCAACCCCATCATATAATCATCGGTTCACTTGAAGCCACTTCCACTACTTGTGACTTGGTCTTTTGTGTTATCAACTTGTAATCAAAATTGGAAGGAAAAGAAAGGCATGAAGCAAGAACGGAAAGCCTTCCTTTTCTGTTTTAACTATACGATATAGATATCACATCCGTCATAAATGAGTACTGCAGCTGTGACATGCTACTTCTTCAAGAGTTCTAACAAAAGCATGAAAATTGAGACTGAAGGCCCATGATTACTTCATAGGTCTAACTTGGTAAAATAAATGTACTCAAAGGGTTTATATATATTACATGTTCCGCAAAGGTACTCAAATGTCAACCACCCTAGTAAATCCTAAGATTCTATCCGACATTCGTCAAATAACCATATCCACTATCTACCAACTATCTACACGATCTATAAATATATCAAAAGATTATTTTTTATATACTGACAGTGCCTCTAGTAGGATTTCATATGCGTCCTGATTTCACAATAAGAAAGAGTATTTATATTAAATTATCTTTCCATTTTCTCTCCTTCGCACAGTTGAATTCACTCGAAATTCCTTACACAGAAAATTGCGCAGTGATTTTTTGCAGTTCGGATCATTTGGATGCACTCAGAAAGTATTTGTAGCATACGCAAAAGTAATTACTATAATGATCACGCACATAAGTAAAATTATCACAAGGATAGATCGGCTGCTGTAGAATATGAATGAAGCATTGTGTGTGCAATGTAAGCACATTTTTATTTCTGTCCCTATGTCACTCTCCAAATTCCAATAAGCTTTACAAGGAAATAACTCAATGTGATTACTGATAAGTGTAGTATACTTTTAAAATGGGCAATAAAATGATCAAAAGAAGTAGCGGAGGTAATAAGACTGGGAATCAGCATATGTAGGTGTATAGTAGTGTGCTAAGCATTTAAGAATACACTTTTACGAAGACAGTAATCAAATCACTGAGATCTTGATCACGATCATAAAGCCGAGAAAACGTGGTGTAACTTTATAGAGATACGAGCTGTTACTTAACTACGTGAAACGAAAGCCTGTCTTTCACCACCACCGCTACATTACAGAAGCACAAGTGAAGTTATTTTTCCAAGTTTGACTAGCTGCACCTTTCCTTGGAGGCTGTAGCTCTGCTCGAGTCTATCGCTATGGTTTATTCCATAGTTTAGTAGTGGGAGACATTAGCTTGCATGATGCATCCTCCTCATGCAAAATATGGAAGAATGGAGATGAAAGGCCGCCCATCAAACATCACATCATCATATTCTATTCAAGAAAGAAAGAGTCTTTTCCAAACCAAGACAGTCGGCTCAGTGTTCGGTTCAGTTCAGACTTTCTCATTCCGATATGTAAGTCTCCAGCCTTCGCCGACTCGTCTCAGTTTGGGTTTTGGCTAGCTTATAGTTCAGCACTTCTTTCAAAGTCCAAGACGAAAGAAGCTTTAGCTTTGTGGCCAAATCAAATTTCCTTGGTAGTCTTCTTCGTTCCAGAATTTCTCTCCGTATTATTTTCTATAGTTTGTGATGGAAACTCAAACCGAGAGAGCTGGGCCGACTGGATACGCTTGCAAAAGTAGTTCTTTTTCTCAAGTTTTATTCTATCAGACACCACACTAAAGAAAACCAGATAGAAAAGTAAAGATACGAGACTTTCCTCACTTTCTTAAAGACTCGAAACACAATCAGTATACAGGGTTCTCAAAAAATCATATGATATGTAGATACGTTCTTACGAAATCAAGCCTCGAGATTACTTACACGAAGATTCTTGTGCGTGAGTATTATAAGTAAGAGGAGGAGGTACCTAATTAATTATTTGTGTATGCCTACTTATTTAATTTCAGATTTATGAACACATAATCTTGTCAGTTGTAACATCAAAAAGTAAATGATTGTGGAACAGGATGTGGAAGAAAAGTGATAATAATGCCCAAGATTCGAATAATGCTGGTTATAATTATCTAATTTTGGTGTTTAACCACAAAGTGCAGGATGATTTTTTTCAGCATTACACGATAACGCTGTTGGAAACACATTGTGTATTTCTACCCTGTACTTGTACTGTCGATCCTTTTAACTCACATTTTAACAAAATGTAAGCAGACCAAGTTGAACAAGGACCAGAGGAGAGTATAATATATAGAATGAGACAGGCAATACATAGTATACTTTTAGACGTACAGATAACTCGCGTATATACAAGATATAAAGAAAGGAGAAACCAAAATGAGCTGAGATTCATTCAGAGTACTAGATCTTATTGTTAGCATCGGATGGACGGTAAACCATGTAACTTCGATGTAGTATGTAGTATGAAAGAAAGTAATAATATTGTAAGTAATTGTGCATTTGTGGATTAAGTGTGTGCTGTAAGTGTGTACTACAGAATATTTCATATGCATTTGAAAAAGTATGAATGAGGATGTAAGTAAATTCAATCGTCATAGAGGTTGTGTAAATTCTGCCTTCCCACAAATGTACTACGATTATTTGTGTATATAGTAAAGCTTTCTGGTAGACTTAGATTGACTGACAACTTGCTATATTTATACTGATATATGAGTTTTCTTATATATGCCATACTTATATTCAAATGTTTGAGCAGTAACTTCCTGATATTATATGCTTATACTATGGAAATGATTTCATTCGTAACATGTAACATTACACTTAAATATCTACAATATCTGCATAACTAAATTCATTTAATGAGCTTCAAAAATAATGTTAAATATTGAACAGCTACATAAGTATTATTCATACAGTTACCTACATATTTAGTACATAGCACATACTCTACACACCTACATTACAGCTTCTCTTAGTACTAATTGTAAGAGAAAACAGTGAAAGAACGAGTCTCATACACACGTTGTAATAAATAGTGCTATTTCAATATTTTATAATTGGTTTGCAAAGTTTGTTATTATTATCTGTATTACTCACACACTCACACTTGTACTCTATGTATGATTGATGGGTAAAATTAAAAATGTGTTTTAAGTAGATCCATTTAAAACTATAGTTTCCGGTAGTTAAAGAAAGTTGAATTATCAACCATTCAAGTCAACATTCATTCGAAAAGTAAAATGTTCTTACAAAACCTTTTTGGACAGTTTTGATTTACTATACAATTCGCATTTCCACTTAATGTTTACTTGAGAAGTAAAAGATAAATCGAATATTGTACGCTTGTTTCCAATCCATATCTTTTATTACTGAAGCGAAAGTCCATATTATTGTAGAGCAAGTCAATTTGCTATTAAGTCATATATTTTCAAGCTCCGCAGAATGAAATCGTGTAAGTACTCGATGAACCAATCGAAAAGCAATTTAACTCATAATAACATGTCTACCTAGTGTAAGAACCCCATTTACCATTTGTTGTGGCAGATAGATTTGACAGGAGGAATTCAAATATGGTCGATGGAACTATATGGGTATGAGTGTGAGTCATGTTTCCTGCTGATTTTTCTTGTTATTGTTATACAACTCTAAGAAGCATGAAATAAGAGACTGGCTACCAAACGAATTGAAATTGAAGAAAACACAACTGAGAAGGCAAACCAAGTTTGCCACTGAAGAAACAAGTTTTTGTGGAAAGTTTCTTTGAGGATTGGACGGGTCTTTTACAGATTAGAGATATAGGAACTATGATGGTGTTAGTGATGTGATTACTAGTCTATAAGATTGTTTCAGTACATATCCACAAACAAACTAACAGATAAGTTTTACCACACAAAGTGAAATGCAACACTTCTGTGTACAACTTCAACCTGAAAAAGATAGCAATGGCAATAGAGCCGATATTGGAAAAAGAAGATAGTGTAGTTAAAGTGAAAGTAAAGGCTGAGGCAAAAACAAATTGGCCGGAACGCTGACAACCAAAACTTTTCTGATCTGATTATATTAGGACCGACAAGGTTTACATTTATCCTTCATGTAGAAAAGATTTCATTTCCACATTTACTTCCACCAATCGGGAACAAACAGCTTGCTTAAGTCAAGTCAAAAGCAAACCGAAGTCTTAAGTTTTTACTCCCCTCTCTATTAGCTCACTGCCTTGCTGCTTTCAGAGATAAACTTATCTTGTTCCGTTTGCGGATAGATTCCTCACATCCATATAAGGTAGACAGTTTGTCGGAATTACAAACACAGATGATGCTATTTTGATGCGTCTCTAACGAGCCTTTTCTGCATTTCCAACAGATGCTAGCCTGTCGTCCGGCTTTTTAATTGCTTCCAGACACTTAAATTTCTTGTAATCTTAATGAATACTTAGGTACCCGGATATTTCCATTAAGATCTATAAAACTCACAAATGAAGCAACAGAAAATAATTGCGAGGGATTAGTGTGGAGAGAAAATTGCTACATATAAATGTTCAGGAACACTAGCTTAGTGTTGTAAGACTAAAAAAGAAATTTTCGGTTTTAATTAATGAGTGCTATAAGCAAAAGCACCGAAATTGTACAATATTAACTGAAAAATCCAATGATTTTTACTAACAAGTACCTTTCGTACTATCTGTATGCATGTAGATAATAGAGTAATAGTAGAATATGTAATGATTCACATTTTTATCAATATAATGAATGGGTTACTACAAGCAATATTCCGCACTAAAAAACCGAAGCAAGCTACATATTTTCTACTCTACTACTATACTTCGTCTATAATATGATCTACAGACGTTATTAAGTCCACAGTCCACACATCGTCGTAAGTGCTCAGGTAAATAACACAATTTCATAATGGAAATGGATAAAAAGTGCTCAAAGATTGTAAGGAACGGTATAGAACGAAAGTCTCATAACCACTTCTACCACATACGGATGCTTTTCAGTGCAAACATTTCAAAAAGTCTACAGTGCAATGGTGTAAGTGTTCGATACAGCTATACAGATTTCAAAGAAACTGAAGTATAGACTATATGGAGTACTAAATTCATGTTTATAACCCAACTTGCTATGTATATCAAAATATTTTCTTTATTATATTGCATTAGCTACAATGTACAATATTGTATCTGTACAAATAGTATTGTACCCTAAACAAGCACAATCGTGGGTGGGACAACTAGATAAAGCTTTTCTATATTTGGAATGTAATGGCACTTGCTGTGGTTTGAAGAAAGTGCATAGTGAAGTGAAGATGTGGGTACACTTCGTTAAGTGAGATTCGAGAAGCCGTGCAGATCCACTTAAGTCGACAGGATGCCAGTTCATTCGGATGCGGATTTTCCGGAGAATTCCTTTCTATGCCACAAGGCTGAGCAACTAAATGTACCAACTAAACTGTAATGTAAAGCTTACAGAAGAGCAAACCAAACCGAATATGACTATTTCTATTCTTGTACCATGTATGTCCTTCTGTACGATACACCAAAAGCAGTAAGCAGTTTAATCTTATTTTAGCATTGCGTAGTTTAGGAGCAGTCATGCTGTTATGTGTTGTTACCAGTACAGAATGTATTGATAAAGAAACTGAACCAGTCTGAAAGAAAATTTTACTCTTAGATCAACCATAAAAATCGATCAATTTTCCCCCTTATAGTACTCGTATTAGTAAAATACCACTTGTGTGGGTTGTCATAATATGTTAGACTGGTAGTAGCATACCTAAAGGCACTAGGAGATCTTGAAAATGATTTTTGTTACTAACATATTGCGGTTCATCCCCAGGTCGGTAAGCACAGTTGATAATTCTGCACTAAAGAAATAGTTTGGAGTGTAAGATGCTCATTGAGATTTGTCTGGAGAAAAAAGAGAAGGTGATGGCAGGGCTGGCAGTGCTAAATAAATTATACAAATGGTTAGAAAGGAAGGTGCACATAACATGAGATAAATAGTAGGGCGTTAGCACCAGTAATAAATTAAAGCTCTACACGGTTTCTCCGTCTTATCCCTAATAGCCAGAAACACACGGAGAGAGGACAGATAGATAGATTCACAGATCGAATCTTTATGGAACGTCACTCACTACACTACTACTTGATTCAGCAAGGCAGTAAGTAAGGGCCTGCAGAAACTGTAAGTGGAATTGGTGCAGTAATCGCTCCATTTCCTGTAGCATCTATCTGTATCAGAATTTCTAAGGAACACCCATAATATTTCTTCAACGAAGCAGAGAAAATCAACGAGATTATCACTCAACTCTGAATATAACTATTTGTAATGTATTTTCCAGTATGGTGAATGTACGACTGTCTTTTCAATGTCTGTGGTTGTGACTGTGACTCCCTATTACCATACAGCTCTGGCATTTTTCTACTTTATCTACAAAAGGAGTGAGTTGCTGGTGTGAGTTGATGTAGATAGTTAGCAAAAGATGGGAAAAACTTGTCTTTTACAAAGAAATTGCTTCTACTTTCTGGAGAAATGCGTCTCTATGCTTTTCTTTACCACTTGGCATGGTCTGACAGTATACTCTCTCCCCATGCAATACTGATGCGTATATAGATTCTACGTAGGCGCATACAAACTATTACGATGTATAGAGAAAGCACCTATACATTCATTTTGTCTTGTTGTATCAACTGAGTGTTCATATCACATCACTCTAAGAAGTTGAATTACTTCTTATAAGGTGGCATATAGGATAGATGTGTACAAGTAGCAGTGTTTAATATTGGTTAGCAGAAATCGGGAAGAAACTCTTGGTTTGCTAGGTAAAATATGATATTGCATTTTACCCGTATACTGCCAATACTGCGTAGTAACCAGGCACCGGGACAGACATGAGGGAAAGATAATATTGGCCAAGTTGAAAGAATAGGTTGGGAGGGTTGGTCTCGACCGCTTTGTTAGCAATATTAGTGCTATGTGTATAGTTTGGTTGGGTTTGGAGAAGACACTCCGACGACTGTTCAATAAATGATTATTGCTATCTGAGTAGAAATTGATGCCCACGAGGATTATTCCACACATAGTGGAACTTCCTGGTAGTGAGCGGATCCTGGCCGATGGAACTTTGAAACTCGGTCTTCGCTACGTGTTCTTCTCTTAAGGGACATTCTATGCTACGCTTTAAATGATCGCCTGTCTTTCGTTCTGTCGCCGTTTTCTCTTGCGGACTTTTACTTCTTATTTGCTCTGGGGCCATTTCCATTTAATATATATTGGAGTAGAGAGAGTTCACGTGAAAAAGTGGAACTTTGTGGTTTTAACTTACTTCTGTACGCGTCGGCCAGAGCAAAAAGGCCAAATTCTAATATTCTTCAATGTAGCGGTTTATAATTTTTATACTGCTACACAGCATTTCAGATAAAACAACGTAGATTTTTAAGGACACTCGGATATACTTAAGCATACATTTAAGCAGATCTTAAAGAAGCACATACCTTGCTAAGGTACAATTCATAAACCACTTGCAATGCAGCTTGAGCTTTTTAGTACAATTGAGCTTTGAGCGCACTTTAATCTTGGTGCATGATGCATAAAAACGTACTGAGTGCTACAACTACACTGTGATTGCTGCAAGAAAGAAGTCGTTAATGCCATTACAGTTATTGCCAAATGCATTGCATGCAAGTTTACTAAAAATAGGTATAAAATACCAAAAAAATGATAAATACACCCAGTTGAACGTAACAGTATAAAAACCAATATTACATTCCTGGACATCTCGATCTCTGGGGATACAATACTGTAATTAGGTAATTGTGTTATTAATTACATAAAGACATAAACTATTTATAGGATGAGGGAGGATATCATACTTATAATAAGTCACGACAGCTATTGCAGTCCCGGTATAGAGACTGTGAACATTTTCCTTACAAGTAATATTTGTCATGCTACACTACACACAGATTTATTCTTACTTACATCTTATAATATTATAACAAACTTAATAATTATACTTCGTGTATTTATCTATTCACATTATCGTGTTGTTTTGCCGTGCCTATACTTCTTACTTTACTTACTTACTATTACTACTAAATATCTGTACAACTTGAGACAAGTCAATCATGTCCAACGTCCGTAACATAATACTTGCACATTTTTAGCACACAGTACCTACGCACATTACATTCATAGAATAGGTACTCTTCTTGCGACAACTTTTACATTAAATGTGTGGACATAAAAGAAATGCCTGTTTGATTGAATCGTATAACGTAAGCTACACACAGAAAACAGAAGCTTGAAAAAGAAGAGACTACAGGGACTACAGTATTGGAAAAAGGATTTAGAGAGCCATCTGAAACAAAGTGTAGAAACAGTGCAAAAATACAAAAATTTTAGCCGCGCTAAAGAAGCAAGATTCTTGAATATTCCATGCGACTTTCAAGCAGCCGATTTGCCTGCATTTGTTGCCGAGTGTGTGGGTTTAGGAGTCCGTCTTTTTTATGCACATAAAAATAACACACCTTATGCATTGCTCCTTCAATCTTGATTCTCACCATCTCATCCATTTCACGATTGTGTCTTTGTGAGTGTTGTGTGTTTTTGACAGTGTACTTGCTAGAGTGTGTTGATTTTGAAACACCTGTGAATTTCAAGTAATTACCCGGTTTAATAGTGTTATTAACTCAAGTTATTTTAATTGCATCGTAAAAATGGCACCTGCAGGTGATTCAAAGGTTAAAATGTCTCCGGCTGGAGCAGGAAGTAAACTTCAAAGTGGAAATCAAATTTACAAAAATAAGTCGAAACCGGCTGATATTCGTCAGAGTAATATGACCGCAGCTAAAGGTATTATTATTGGAAATTATTTATAAAAGCACACAATTTTCTAATGTTGATGTTTTCGCAATTTATGTAGGATGTAATAATATTGTTATGTATTTTAATATTTACGCAATCGTTATTGACTCGGTATTTTAATTTTTTTCGTGTTTTAATTGTAGCCGTTGCTGATGCTATTAGAACCAGTTTGGGACCAAGAGGGATGGATAAAATGATCCAAGATGGCAAAGGTGAAGTCACAATTACCAATGACGGAGCAACAATTTTGAAACAGATGAATGTGACTCATCCTGCTGCACGAATGGTGTGTAAATAATACTGCTACGTTTTAAGTTTGCTGTTTTTAAGATAGTCTCTTTATTTTACCTTTTTACAAATTATTTGTAATTAATTACCCGTAGTTAAAGGCAATTGCTCACTCGTGAGTAACTTGATAATCTGACAATCCTATTCATTCATGCAAGCTCGTTTTATATATATTTGATGTTTATTTACCTTTTGTTTAACCATAAATAATTTTATACGTAATTTTCTTAGTCATTCATAACTTATCAATTAAGTTTTTAATATAACTTAATAAAGAAACACTTTAATGGACAGTTGAATAATAATGAACCGTTCTGAATGGTTGAGTGAACAAAAATCATTGAAATACAAAATAAATACAGTTTGATTTTGATTCTTTATTTTATTGCAGCTAGTGGAATTGAGCAAAGCTCAAGATATTGAAGCTGGAGATGGAACCACATCTGTGGTTGTTTTAGCCGGTAGTTTATTGGAAGCCGCAGAGAAGCTCTTAGCAAAAGGATTACACCCTACAGCCATCGCAGAAGGTTTTAGGTCTGCTGGGAGCAAGTGTGTTGAAATTCTTCGTAAGGATGTTTCTACCCCTTTGGACATCGACGATAGACAACTTGTCGTCAAATGCGCTGCTACTTCTCTTAATTCTAAAGTTGTTTCTCAACAATCTAGTACGCTGGCTCCCCTTGCTGTGGATGCTGTATTTAAAGTCGTGGATCCCGCATGCCCAACTACAGTAGATTTAAAGGTACACCTTTGTTTCTTTTACTGACAGTATTAAAAATGTTACACCAATTTTGTAATTCGAATTGGTAAAAATGACAAAATTTATCCATACCCAAATTAAAACTTTTTTTTATATAGGACATCAAAGTAGTTACCGTGTTAGGGGGAACTGTTGAAGACACCGAACTCGTTGATGGACTACTGTTAACTCAGAAAGTCAGTGCTGGTCCCAAGAAAGTTGAAAAAGCAAAGATCGGACTTATCCAATTTTGCATTTCACCACCTAAGACAGATGTGCGTAAAACTAATGGCTTTTCACTGTATAGTTGATTTAATCAGGGACAAAGATAGTAATAATATGACTTGTTTCATGTATTTTAGATGGATATGAACGTTATAGTATCGGACTATACCCAAATGGACCGTGTTCTCAGAGAAGAGCGAAACTATATTTTAAATATAGTAAAGCAAATTAAAGCTTCCGGTTGTAACGTATTATTGATCCAGAAGTCTATATTACGCGACTCTCTTAACGATTTGGCAATTCACTTTTTGGAAAAACTTAAAATACTTACTGTCCGTGACGTAGAAAGAGAAGAAATCGAATTTGTTTGCAAAACTATCGGTTGCCGTCCGATCGCCAGTTTGGATCATTTTCTAGCTGAAAATCTAGCATCTGCTGATCTTGTAGAAGAGATCACTGCTAGTGGTTCAAGACTTGTAAAAATCTCAGGAATTGCAAATCCTGGACGCACAGTTTCAATTATGGTCCGCGGAAGCAATAAACTGGTTCTTCACGAAGCTGAAAGATCTCTTCACGATGCTCTTTGCGTAGTTCGATGTCTCATCAAGGAACGGTGAGTGATAAAATGATAATTGGCATATTGTTTCGTGATTCGCATGAAATATGAAATTTTATTATATTGATAATTTCAATTGAATACAAATTTCTTAGTGGAGTAATTGCTGGAGGAGGTGCCCCGGAAATCGAGCTATCTGTACGACTTCTACAACACGCTCAAACCTTAGTAGGCACGGACGCTTACTGCTACAAGTAATTAAAATTGATAAATTATTACCTTTATGTCAGATGATATTTCATTCTGGATATTAATTTTATGTATTTGTTTCGCAGGGCCTTTGCTGAAGCATTAGAAGTAATTCCATTAACTTTGGCAGAAAATGCAGGCATGAATGCTATTAATACCGTCACTGAGTTGAGAAAACTTCACGCAGAAGGTCGTGTATCAGCCGGATTGAATGTCAAAAAGGGAGCAATTGCAAACATTTTGGATGAAAATGTTGTTCAACCTCTGCTTGTTACTCTGTCTGTCATCACATTAGCTACTGAGACCGTTGCTAGTATTCTCAAAATTGATGATGTGGTATGTTGCTTACATAATTGATCTGCCTAGTGCCTACATTATATTTAGTTGCGTTTGTGTATATTTGCCAAACAAGCCTGTTAATAATTTGGTGTCAATGTTTAGGTGAACGCGTTCAGCCGTTAAAGAGTGGAGAAAGCTGCACTGCAATGCCACAATTCTAATTTCCTGTTTTGCCTTCACCGTTTCTACATAATCCAGTGTCATCGTAATTTGTAACATTTAAGAAATTTGTTTTCTACTGCAATTTAATTTACTATTCTGTTACTTACAATTTTATGCATAAATTGATGTGCCAGTACTTACGATTAGTAATACGAACATCAAAGAATATTGTGTGTAATCTAATAATGCACTACTAATCTGTTAGTCAGTAAGGTGGGTTTTGTATACCTTATAGAAGTACCAAAAGCCGCAGAATTAAAATCAAACTAATTTACCATTCTAAACACGCAGTGATTAGGTATTTTTAATTGCATTTGGGCACAGCCGAGTTGCATTGCAGCATCTGAAAAATTCTCAGCATGTAAATGACAGCGAACGTAAATAGAGGCTAACCATGTATTACCTAGTATCCCAAATTGCAATCATTCTTTTTATGCGGATGATGCAGGATATTGCATAGTCTCTCTTAATATAAAATCAAAATACCAGTATATCGCGAATATACTTCGTGTAAACAAACAAACTCGTTTCATGGTCATTCCAATGATCAACAAGCCCGTTCTTTTTCTAAAAATAAAGACAAAATCCTCGTTTAATTCAACGCATGAGCATCTTCTGTCAGTTCTGTCCTAGTTCATATATCTAAATGTACTCACACATTTGTAATTGTAACCTCATTGTGAACTCAAGTTTTTGGTAGCACATTACGACCTACAGGAAGGAGAAAATAAATGTTATTTGAGTTACTTACTGACTGGTTATTGCTAGCTGGGAGTGCGAATATTGGTCGTAGTTGTAGGAGTGCCCATTGTCGAAAGCTTACTGTTTATAATCAAATTAATTAGCAAGTGGTACCTAGTGTCATATTACGTTGCGGTACACCTACTTAGCATACCTGCGAAAGAATTAAACCCAATATTTGAAGAGTACTTGAAGACCTACATTTAAGATACCATGTCTCATCGTTGTCTATGTGGTATTCTACCAATCAAAACGGGAGCATCAATTGTGGCTGGCATTGATCTAGTAAGTCATGGTGTTTGAAATCATTCACAAAATCACAGAAAGTAGATTCACATTCTCGTTCCAAGTTATGTTGTTCAAAAAGCCAAGGCTTGGTATTAATTAATCATTTGTTATGAAATGTCTTTTTTACTCTATACTCTATAGCTTGTTACTTGCCTCGTGCTCCCCACGTTAACTTTCAACAGTTTTTTACTGGCCTTATTCCAGGATAAAAATTCAGGTCCATTTGTAAACACGAAGTATAGTGAAAGATTAGGGGGTGAAGGTGAGTGTCATGGATTCAATTTTTTAAATCAATCTTCTTGCAATTTCAACATATTTAGATACAACCTTATTATAGTGATTGTGCACACTTAACTTTTCTTTATTTTGATAACAATAAGCGACAATGAATATCAAGTACACTGACAATTAGTGAAGCACGTCGTCAGTAGTTCAGAGTTCAGACTACTATAGTTAAGTATATTCATCCTGAGTTAAATACGCTTTGCTGTAGTAGTATGTAAAAAGTTCTTGGCTAGACGTAGCGTAAGCGTAGGCGTAAGCTTAAGAATAAGAATAATATTATACGCAGGGGGCAAAGTAAGACTGCAATATTTTTCTACACGTCTCGTCTGCTTATATTTTATGTGTATGCAAATTATTCTGCATTAACAACCATTTTTATGGGTTTTAAGGAATCATCACATATTTTTTTCTATTCTCATTTGCATGTAACAAATCTTATACTCACTTGTAGACCTTGAAATGCTCTTTCAGAATATGTAATACACTTTACATGGAAATTGAATATCATTGGCCATCATGGAGTATATCATTTGAACTCATGACTCATACTTATATAGCAGATGCATCTTTCATTTTTGAAATGGAAACACATATTTTATGTACATTTTCATCAACAGAAACATCTCAGAAATGAAAGCACTTGAGACATTACGATTACATTACGTTTACTTTTACTAGACTTATTATTTGGGAATTAGTAACATGTACTATAATATTTTCATTTGCTGTGTTGTACAATACAGATTGGGGATGAGGACAAACAAATAAAATGTTATACTACCTAAGTACTGCATGTACTATGCTTAAAAGTACCTAATCTACATGTAATCCTCAATAGAGCCAGCATCCAAAAAATAGAACAATGAAATGACTCGCATAATATTATGATTATGTGAAATTGCCATACGTAAAGCTTTTAAAAATTATTACATTTTTTCAGGTCTCATCACGATACTTTTATTGGTGTCTGCGATTAGTTTGGCACTTATTACGATTGCAAAAGCCGTTACTTGGATCCTTTTAGCTCAAGGAATTCGCAAGGTTATTAATCAAGATTATATAATATTTTGCATCGACTAAATCCACGAAGTTGTAGTATAAAAATAACTGGTTTATTTCTGGAATTTCAGGAAAATGACAGACAGTGCAAACCGTGGCTGTGGCTGAATGTCATTCTACTATGGTTTGTAACGGTATCATTCTTCGCTTCTGCTGTTATCGCTGGAATCATTAATGACTGGAAAGTGTTTGCCATTTTCTTTTTCATCTTAACCCTTGTTGTCGCTCTTTTAGTTTATCTGTTATTTGTTGTATACTCCTATATGAAATCAGTCCGCTAAACTCTAGATATAATATGCTTTGCTATAATATTTTCTAATAGTATATTTTTGAAATTCAGGGCATCTTATTATTTAAACATTCAATTTCCTTTTGAATCACAAAATAATTAATGTTCTCAAATTAGTATCATTAACTATACCTTTGGCATCAAACAGAAGAGAAGACGAGGCTGTTTTATTTTGTCAGGCTAACCATTTCACAGAGTTATAATAGCATTATCATTATCTATATTTATGCACTAACAGTAACGTAATGTCAAACATGAGACGATAACATAATTTATGTGCCAGTGTATTATGTAACAATGTAAATAGTAATGGATTCTTCAAATCAGGATTATAAACAAAATTAAGAATCCATAATCATGTATCCATCATAGGTGTGTAATTTTTACCAGGAAAATTATATGTAACAAAGCAAAACGCATTAAATGTTGTAATATTATATTCTTTGTGAAACAAACCAATTAATAAAACAAGTTCAATATGTACAAGTTACTTTTAACATCATTATTATGTAATTTAATTAATTTGGACCTACCGTTCTTAGTCTTAGTAGTTTAAACTGTGAAAACAAATAGGAATAATATAATTGTGTTAAATCCTCAATTCAATGTAAGGAAAAACGTAACCCCAAAATATTTCTATTTCATTCATTGGAGCACTTGATAAAAATTGCAGCAATTCGGAGATAATGTTATAGTGCCAACCAAGGTGTGCCAACCATGCAAGTACATATGAAAACAAAATTGTGGATGGGAGAAAGTTAATTATTTAAGTAAGTAATGTCAATTAGTCGTTTAATGAGTATGCTTTTAATTATAGTGTAGGTAGAATTGATGGTAACAATAAAATACAAATGTCCTATAACCGTATTACAGTAGATAGACAATTCATTCTTATTAGTAATTAATTAGTAATCATACCTCAAATGTAAGGCATAAACATTTATATTCTCAACATTATTTTATTAGATCATATTTAACACAGTCACGTCCCAGCAGTCTGATTTTACATCTTTCATTTCAGTATAACATTTACAATTAGGAATTTCAACCTTAATATATAATTTTATTGAAACAGCATAAAATAAGAACGTAGAACAATAAATGCTTCTCTTAATATCTATAGATTCGTTTATTATTAGAGTAAGTAGACTAGCTATGGCTGAGGACAACATAATTCATTTGAGCTAAACTTAAACACAACAATAATAATATTATGTTATTAATAACATAACTAATTATTATTTTAAACTGAAATTTAATGGAATATATTTATTAGAATAGATAACGTAAAGAGAGCTTGAAACCAAGATTTTGATCAGAATCCAACACAATAGTTAGAGTTTTGGAAAGGAAGCTCACACATTTTCTTAGTTGACCTGTGGAGCAGGGCAAATGTTAATTACACTGCAAGCTCTTCCTTTATCAGTTTCTTGAGCCAAAAGACTCATAAGATATGGGCCATAGTCTTCGATAACTGCTTCACACTGCAATACAAATAACGTAAGTTAGAATACGCATAAATAAGCATCTGACGATGAGTTACAATAGTTGACTTAAAACTGTATTCAAGCTGAAAAAATACCTCTGCTTGATATTTTGTAGGAAAAGCTGGACATATTTTCTCGACAATCTTTTCAATCGAGTTTTCAACTTTGGGATCGTTTAACATCTCAGACAAATAGTCAGCGATTATCATGCATATTTCGCAGTTGTCCATTTTCAGATCTTCCATTGCTGCTTTCAAACCTTAATCAAAATAAATAGATTTTTATAATATAGAAATTGAAGTAGTGTTACTGTTCAGGTTGTCTTAATGCATACTATACAAAATACATCTAACTTTCGTCTTAATCTTCAAAATAATCAAAATCGCTTTGTGCAACAGTTAAGCTGATTGAGTCAATCTTATGCAAGTATATAATAGACAAATAATTTTAATGAAAAATACTGATCAAGTCATAATGTCACGGAATTCTTATTATACCTATGGATATGAAATGCACAAAACAGTTTAAAAAGATAATGTCAACATACCAGCTTTTACTGAAGCAGGAATAGTATTTTGGCAAACTCCAATTTCTGTGCAAATTTCGGCAGGGTCCATAGATTGGGCCAAATAAGTGATTAACATATCTCCATATTCATCGACGAAAGCTGAACAAGAATCTCGTACACTTTTCGGAAGGTGGTTGCATAGTGCCTCTACAGTTTGTTTGATTTCTTCCTATAGAAAGGAAAACGAAAAAAGAGTCACGTTAAAAGATATAATTATTATTATTATATATAAAAATAGTCAACACTTTCATTTAACCCCACTGCACAGTCTTAAAAGTTTGTTCCCCAAGCACAATCAATATGTATTTTTCATTTAACTTCCTATTTCATTTTTAAATATGTAATAAAATACTTAATGAATGCTGCGCGTTCCACCTGTTAAAATGATAAATATTAATTTGGTCTTCACCAATTTTAACCATGTGCTAATAGTTACAATCTCTTTTCCTTCCACTTATTTTGGCAGCAGTTAATATCGTGTTGTAAACAGTGTATAATTAGAACGTACCTCAGTAGCATTTTGTTGCAGTATTTCCTCCAATTTACTTATGGCGAATTCACACATAATGCAACGTTTATTGTCTTTGGGAGGTGTACTGTGATGACTTTCTTCCTGATCCGTTGATCTTACAGAATCACCGAGTTTTGGGAATTGGTGTTCATTATTCACAATCACTGAAGGCATATACCGTTCATAAGGAAGGACTGATACTTTGGTGTTCACATCTGTAGCGAAAAGACATAAGTGGAGTGCAGCGCATATTTCCTGAGACGTGCCTTCAATAAGGATCATTTCAGCAATCCTGTCCCCATAATTTTTCATGAACGACTCACAATTAGCTTCCATTCTTCGTGGAAGAGCCATGCAAACTTTTTCCATGGCTGAATCAACAGCTTCCTGGAAAAATGTACCATTTGAATAAATGTTTTGTCACATTTGCATGTAATAATAATTCGCCATTGATTCATGAATTTATGATTCACTATTTACAAAAATAGTACCTGTGTTATATTCATTCCAATCATGTGAATGAGCTTTTCTAAGGCGAAATGACAGAGTGGACAAGTTGGAATGTCAGATAGAGTTGCTTGAACTTGGCCATTTGATTGCACGGCAAAAGGGTCGCTAGTGCAAATGCGCAGTTTAGGACAAACCTACAAGGAAATGCAAACCATTAAATTAAATTATTTATATGTGTAATAAAAGCAATGCTGATAAGTTAGATGATGATGAATTTTGATGTATCTACTGTATTATTGTACTAACTTGAGATGGATCAATTTGTTGGGCCAATAAGGCAATAAATTGATCTCCATAATCGTTAACAAAATCTGTGCATTGAGATGCCATTTCTTGAGGCAGAATTTCATTGCAAAGCTTGTCAACAGCTGCTTTAATTTGGTCATCTGTAGATTGGGTTCCCAAATAATTTTGAATTTCGTGTAGGGCATATTCACAGAATTCGCATGCTGGTGTTGCTTTGACTGGTTTAAGTTCATCATCCCCTGCAAACCTATCTCCCGGAATAAGTTTCATCATTGGCATTTCTTTTTCTTCGTCATCACTTGCGCTCTGCACTGCCAAAATTGTCCAAATTGGAGCCTCGCCATTCATAATTGTGTACGTATTTTTTGTAAGAGAGTTAACACAAACTCCAATTCGTTGGCAGACATTTTCAGGATCCATGTCATCTACCAAAATTTTGTATAGAGGTTCCCCATATTGTTTTGCAAGATTAAGACACTGTCATAAAATGAAACATTTCATTAGAAACTCATCTTTTACTACTGATACGAATGTCTAAAAAAATAAACTACCTAACCCAAACCAAAACTTACCTCGTCTCTAAATTTTCCAGTTTGCTTACATAGTCCTTCAATAATTTGTTGGAATTCTTCTTTGGTATTATTAGCTACCAACCAATTTCTGGCATACAGAACCAATTGTTTACAAAAGTCGCAAGGTAAATCGTCATTAATGGACTGTGGGGGGCTCCAAACCTTAACTGCGTTAGTGTGAAGGGATACACGGTGCAACGACGTAACTTGGCACAGTCCTAACAGTCCACAAAGTTCTTCAGAGTTGACATCGTTTATAATGTGGGAATATATGGCTTCAAATTCTTGGAGAACTGCAGCTCGGCAAGAATCAGAGTAGCTTCCTAGTTGACCACAAATACCAAGCAACTTGTTTTGTATCTCGCCTTTTGGTAAATTCTTGATATATGATATGGATTTGCCGATGTAATAATTGCATTTTGGGCAGGCATCAGTAGCTGACTCCAATTTTTGTTGCTTCGGAAGAACTTCTTTCATTTCCCCAAGCATTTCATCGACTCTTACGGAATTGCACAAACCAGAGACAGAGCATACAACTTGAGGATCCATACGAGATGCCAAAGTATCAACCAGCTCGGGAATAAAATCATCAGCCAGTTTCACACATTCGTTTGCTACCAATTCAATTGGAATCAATTTACAAGATCCTTCAAATACTTGACGTATCTCATCTTCAGTTTCGTTACTCAAAAGTTGGTCTCGAGCTTCTTTGACCATTTCTTTACAGATATCGCAAACACTATCATTATCTTCAGGCAATTTAGTCGTTTCCCAAACCTTTTTAATACAATGTTTTACTGCGTGACATTCTTTAGCTTGCCTGTAAAAACATAATCATTCTTATTTTATTCATTTGAATGCATACAACTAATTTAGTTTGCCATACCATAAGCAATTAAGCATTTATAAAGTATCTAGTAGTGTAATGTAATGCAAAGTTAGGTTACGCATACGTACGTAATGTTATGACACCAATAGGCGGGACCACGGGTGCACATTTTTTCCCCAAGAAGATGAGGATGAGTGCGAACCGACGCTGCAGTAGTTAAATCTGGATCCTCCCATGTTACAACATAACCAGAGACAGAGGCAGCTACTGTTTAACACAAAGAAAATATTTTGCAATCAAAATCATGTTTATAACTACGTTTCATTCAGTCAGTGTAGCTCAATTCAAAATATATATTGTATATACATCAATTGAAATCACATAACAATTGAATTACCTAGGTCGGGTAGGTAAGGTACACATACCATACACCATAATTAATTATGCAACTTACTATGTAAAACAAAACAATTCTATTCAACAATTGGTTCATCGAATGAAAGTTATTATCACCTCACTGACAAATTATTATGTACATTTACTGAAAACTAAATGGGGAATGTAAAGAATTTTTATGTCAATCATTTACATTTTATTATAAATTATATTATATTAGTGTTAATAATTTTAAAGACTTACTCCAAAATGCCACCACTAATTGCAAAGACTTCGTCAGCATTTTGGTTTTCCGGTGGAATTCAGAAAACCTCGTTCAAAAATAATCTTTGTCAGTCCCTGATCTAAAATTTAAACGTATTTAATTTAACTGCGTTTGTGTTAACAAACGGATAATGAATGTAAGCTGCGAACTGCTGCGAAGTGAACTAATGAACCTGTCAAGAACAAACGCAAGCTTTATTACCAGCTAGCTTAAAAATTAGTTTAGCTACGATATTCAGCTGTGTGTGTTGTGTACATAGTACATGTAATAGTCGAATTATTATTTTACACTGTGCAGTGTAGTGCGCAATGCAGTAATGTTTATAGGTAGTCCATACTCCATCCATAGTATAGTACATAACTAAACACACAGTCACAGTCGCAGAATTGGGCAAAAGATCATGAGTAGTGGCCCGGATGCGACTTTGCAAAGACTCTCCGTTTCAGCCATGCAGTTTAACACGAGTACTCCTACTACTACTTCAAATTTGAATTTCGAAGGGACTTATTTCGTATGGTTAGGCAAGGCTAACTAGATCTCCTTGGTTTCCTTGGTTTTGTGTGCGTAAACTACAGGCC
>JABASD010002621.1:0-25232 GCA_019776165.1 Pogonognathellus flavescens
GATCCAACCACCGACAAGTGTGGAGGCAATCTTTTTCCACTGCGAGAATTTTGTATATTTCTGGAGTCTGTAATTCGTAATTAACTTAGTAAAATAAAGTTAGTTAAATTAATTGTATCTTCTAGTTGTGAAGTACATTGTCATTTCAACATCAGCCGTAGCATATATTTTTAGAAGGGCATAATCTTCAGGTCGAAATTAGTGTCTCTTCGTTCAGTCTGCTTTTTCATTTCCTATAAGGTATAATATGACTTTGCTCATAGGTTGTCTTGCGTGCTTTGCCATTATTACTGATATTATTTACAATTTTTTCCCCAATTGACACTTTCTTGGATTCTGCATACTGTAATTCAGCTTTGAGAAATCATACAGCGGTCTTAAATACAGAGAGAGAGAGCTATTAGCTCCCAATAAAATGATACCGGACGGTAGGAGGTGGGAATGCGATGCAATTTGTGATGTTGTTTTGTGTGCAGCAGTGTGTAGTTAACTCTTGTGGTAGCATTGTTTTTCTTATTAAATATGAGTTAGTTGAGCTCTGCTGAACGAACAAACCGAGGAATACTACACTACACTTGTGCAGTGTAGTGTAATTGGCGTTGTTTCCGTTTTTTCTTGTCATTAGTTTTGCATTATGCTACCTGTTCTCAATTCGTTCTTCAATTCCCCATCTCTTCCCTACTTATTAATTAATTACCATTAGGATGGTTGTTGTTACTTGTTCTTCGCTATATGGAATACTAGGCTAGACTACCGTGACAAAGCGTTAAGGATTTCAGACACCTTTGCTTTAAATTTGCTCTTAATTGTACACTTGATTTAGATTTAATTATTGTTCATGTAGTAATGTTTTTACGTAATAAGTAGGTATGTTCCTACGTGTATCAGAACGAACACAACACAAGAGGATTATAAATGACCTGTTTGTTCTAAGTTGTAATTATTTTTACAATGTTCGAATTGAATTAATTTATAGAGTGTAGATTTCATCCCGTTGCGTTAATCCTGTAGTGCAACTACCTGTATTATTATTATACCGTGGCACTATTAAACTGCACTCTTAAAACAACATTAGTTCCTCTGATTGAATTGTGAGCTACATCAATACTGTCATTCGCCATCTGAAAGCAAAGTCATTTTTCCGATTCCGAATCAAGTCAAGTTGCTTTAATAATGTCATTCAAACGACTTTTATCCTACAAGTGTGCATATAGTTGGTACTTTCATTATATCATTCCATTGCATGTGTATATACAATCTAGACACACTGTGTGTCTATAGCTATAATAATAAGCAATTCTTATTTCTATTATGGTACATCGTCTTTGTAGGGGGCATTGTGTAACAAGTTGTTTAACAAACCAATTAATGAATAAATATTATGCATTTATACAGTACAACTGTGTGCTTTACGCAAAAACGGGATTGTGACCCCTTAGGTATTTTATGTTGTAGTTTCACCAAGCTTTATTACTTCAGCTGAATAAAAGTGAGCAAGTACCTACTGTAAGGCAAGTACAACCTTGTAGTATATACATCATTCATTATTATAGTAACCGTATTTGCAGCACACAAGTGCATAATATGTTATAGTATTACACATATACTCATGTTCGTAGAGACGATCATGTAGTGAGATTCAGAATCGAACGGAATCCGACAGAGTGGTTATGTAATATATAGATAGACACATCAGACGTATAGACGAGAAACAAAGTGTGTATTGTATCATAAGCTTACGCTTTCTTATGGTTTACTTTATTAGTGTCTGCTCGTAATGGAAATGTCTGAGGAGAGTTAATACATTTACTTGAGAATAAAATAAAGTGAATAGAGTAATAGGAAATACGGAGCAGTGCCCCTCCTAGTCCTCCTTGTGTCCATTTAAATTAAATGTGTATCATTTGAAACTTCACGTCCTGAATACGAAATGTTGAAATTGAAGAGTGACTGTTCTGAGATATCTATTGATGATCCCTGTAGAGAATTATTTTTTCTTAGTAGGGAACTTGAGAGTTGTGAAATTGTTGATATGTTAGATCTGTTAGAACATTGCATTGATTGTGTAGCCTGACAATAAGTGGTTGAGACTGATCGATTCAAAGTCATACAGAGTTAGGCAGTCGGTTCTACTTTCTGTAGTCAACGACAGCTGAATGGGAAACCGATATCTATAAGTACCTACAATACAGCATTCCTTTGGGAAATCGAGCAAAAACTGACCATACGACGAACGACTGTGCGGGCTGAGATTAAAGATGTAAAGACCAACTCTAAGAGAGTAACCCTACAGCGTAACATACGATAGTAAAATAAATGTTGTGAATATAAAGATATTTTCCTCTGTCTGTGTTTTACAAAGTGGTTAAATAACATGCTCTGGCAGAAACATAAAGATAATATTATAGTAGAGAAGAGCCCTCCCGATGAAAATTGAACTTGTGCAGGTAATGGACGCGTTTGCAGTTGTAGGTCAATGAAATAAATTTCTGTGGTGTGTTCGCTTGAGTTTTTTAAGATGAGAGTGTATGAAACATCATAATAATTACACGGAAATTACTGCAATGCCCTGGTGCTTATAACCGGGTTGTGGGTTTTATTGCATTATTTTGACTTTTTATGTGACAGCTTTCAGCAAGATAATAATGCTAAATACATGCACAAAGTATGAGGATGTGTGCGCATTTCTTGGGATTCGAGAGTGCTGATAAGGAAATTCCAGTAAGGTAGAACTACGTAATCGAAGTTAAAAGGAAGAATGCAGATTTTTGTGCTTTGCTTCATGTTTGAATAGTAAAACTGACTTTTGTTGAAAACATTGGAACGTGTAGACAGATATACCACAGAGATAAAAGAAAAAGTCAAGTAGTAAAACTATATATGCAAATAAGTGCAACAAGAAGGATTCTCTTGACATTGGCTTGAGCTACTACTACGCAAATAAGTTAAAGCGGAAAACAAAAGAATGGAATTCATACGAAACTTTTCATAGCATACGCATGTAGTATACAAGAAATAATAATAGCCGAAGGAGAGAGATTTACTTAGAAGAGAACATAGTAGTGTAGTTTTTGTTTTGTTGTTTTTTCGCCTTGTGATGCAGATTGCAGTGCTTGTGCATGTACAATGAGAAATGTAGTGAGAGTATTATTTGACAAACCTTTTTGCCTATTTTGACTATTTCTGTAGTTAAGTTTTACAAAACTGCATTAGAAGAACAGAGAGTCAAAGAAAGGAAAGAAAAGTAATTGCCTCGTCGTCTTTCCTTGGAATCTCATTATTATTCATTCTTTAGTCTTACGATTAGTTTGCTTGCAACTGTGAGTCGAGTTGCTAGTTAGTTAATGCCGGACGAAGAAAAAGTTCATTTGGGTTTGACTCTGCCGTGAGTATATAAGAAGAAACTTGTACACAGTCTATGTGCTACCATTCTTTTCATTTTAAGCTGGTTTCTTCTAATCTGGATGCGGAGTGCAGGCTTAATTTTCATCTTTACACAGAGGAAATAAAAGAATAGGAATAAATCCAGAGAAAAGGATTCGATCTGAAAATAATGCCTTGGTGGGTGGGTGGAAAAAAGTCTTCTTTTGTTCCTTTCCTCTCCTCAATGTTTGAAGAGCACTGAGACAAGTAAGGAGTTAAATACTCGCTTGGTAATCTGAAAAGTCTGCTGATCCCACGCTCTGCAGTCGCCTTTGTTCACATCACCCTTTAGATTATAATTGTGGGTTTTATTTCCACTGCATGTAGACGTTCTGACTTTTCCTTCATTTCTCATTTTTTCTAAATTCAATGCTGGTTTATCGTTGTAATGTAATGTGTATTTTGTGCATGGGCTATAGCTATTCGGAGACATAAATTAGGTTTGTCAGCATTAATGATATCACATTTTTATAGCAAACTTTGGAAATTTTTAAAATAACATACTGCTCTAGTAAGTATTAAATAAAATGTCATATTGTAACGGTACGCAAATATCAGTTCAGTACATTTACTTTTTGTACCATCGATAGTAAACAGGTTATTCTTCGTAAACATTTTGTAAATGTATGAATATAAGTAAATCGATTAAAAACAAATGTTCTTTCTTTCCATTGGAAAATCAGTTGGCAAACATTATTTTTGTCGACTGTCTGTGTCTAGTCTACTGTGTCTGCAATTTAAAATTCCATTTTGTTTTTAATAATGTGATACATTCTTATCGATATGATTCTGGCTGTAGTTGTTTATAGTCAATAATGAAGGATTGTTATAGTCTCCTCCTTGAGAATTCATTTTGCAAGCAAGCAGGCATAAATTATCCTCAATCTGTTGTGTAAATCTGGGATGAGCTAGCAGATTATAATGAGCTCTCTGGCGAGCTCTGCAGTATTATTTGCACATGTTCACAAAGATAGACTAACTATTATTAGTTTATAATGATGTTTAAAGCATTGGGTTTATATGCATAGTTGCACACTAATACATCCAATCTACCTATATACGACTTAATAAAGCAAGCTTAGTAAATAAATAGCTCTCTCTGACTTTTAGCAAATTTATCTGTAGTCTGTTTAGTACGTAGGTACATGGACATAAATAATCGTAGCGTATAGGATAATAGGAAGCAACCATGTGGTAGATGAAAATGTATGTGTACTGATTTACAAAGAAAATGAGTAAAAAGTGTATATTGTGTGTTGAGTGTGTAAAAGTGTTTTTATAAAATGTTTTTTCTTATCTGCCAGCATATCTATATTAATATAATTTGTAGACATCCCATATTTACAATGGGAATTATAAGTATATGGTAGATCTGCAATATAATATTATTTATTAACACAAAGTACTCTCCTAGTTAAGTTCGGACAAATAGGTTGGTTGCGCTTTACATGTGAGACTTTAGAGCTAGAGCTGTCTTATAATGATTACTGCTACTATTACTACTTGGGACGAGACGATTGTTAAAAGTTTTCATTGTATCGTGACGGCTAACGTGTGCAGTCTTTTTATTTCAATTCAGATCCATACTGTGAGTGCTCACGAGTCCATGGAAAATTATCGCCGTAGCTCTGCTGTGCACTCGGAGCACATCAAAGCGGAAAGCGATTTTGTATATGCTTATAGGCATAACAAAGAAGAAGATCTATGTAATAATACTAATATACTAATAATGATCTAACCTGTGTATAGTATAGTACACTACATGTGCACACAATAAAGGACTTGGCAGTAAACGTTTTGTTAGAAAAATATTTTGATGTTGCATTTTCATGGTTCTCTGCTCAGTTTCAGCAAATTTATATGACAAAGTTACACTTGCAAAAGAATTTCACAGATTCAAAAGCTTATCATGTAGAAATGTAGGAATTTTTTTATATAATGTTACTACTTATATTCGTTTCTGGTGCAGAATCGAAAATATTTGTATAGTAGGATGTACGGAAGATGACAATCAAAGTGATAGTAGGTAGATATAAATGTATATACGTGAATAGTAGTAGCAATTATTAAAAGGCATGTATTATTATTAAGTTTTTGAAGCGTTGACAATTTTCTGCCCACTTTACTTACCGGTATGTTGAGATAATGTTTACAAGGCATTACGTACGTAACTAATGTAGTGTACTGTTTTTTAAAAGTAAGGTAGGCCAAGGTGAAGACGAGAAAATAAATGTGATAGACTGCAATGTTTTTTCCTTGAGGGGAAACTAAGCATTTGTATTCAATTCAGTTAAATCTTGATCTTTCCAATGTAGATTTCCCAAATCACTCCATCCAAAACGCTGTGCGTTTTGCAGGTAAGAATGTTTCTGTGCTTAGTCACTATCCAACGAGTAAAATAAAGGAGGTGATGCGGTAGGAAAAAAATATTCGCGAAGTCTTAAAAGGAAGATTTATGAGGATCAATTTTTGCTGTTCAGTTACAAGAGGCGGAATGGAAAAAATATTTTTGCAATATAGTTTTCTTTTCTGTTTACTTACTAGCTGTAGGCTACGAAAACAATCTGTATCTTTAATCGCAGAAGGTGTCCACGTAGGTTGGTAATTGCAATTGCAGCGTGGTGAATGTTTGCTTGGGCAAAGTATACAAAGTAACAGAATGTAAAACGTAACTGAACCCCCCTATTAACGAGAGGCAAGGTAAAGGCACCTATATTTCTTCTGTCGACAATTTTTCGGATGCACATTAATACCTACTGCTATTACAATATTGATACATCATAAACACATACAAATACGTCTATCTGTTTCTACAACTGTGAGAAAATTGTTTATTTTTCACTGTTATTTTATGCTAATGCTTACATTGCCTAAACTGTAGTCTTTACTTTTTCTTTGCTTGACTAATATCGAATAGATTTCCATCATGCTGCTTCTCAGATGTAACAATGCACAACGATTTCCCCTTGTTTCTGCAAATTAATCATCAAATTACCACTGAATTCTCATGAAAAATGAAAAATTCATGGGGTAAAGTAAATGTGATAAAACTAGCCAGTAACACAAAAGATAAATATCTTTACAGTAAACAGAAAGGGGCATGGTGATTACAACGAACCATTAGAAGAATTAGGAAAACTAAAATTCTTCGCAAATCCGTTTTCAAGCTTGGCTATAGGGAGAATTCATAAAATGACTGCTTTTTTGGCATCTTTGGCTATGTTATTACACATTATGTGCTCCTTTGATTGTTAGCGTAACAAGTCTGCATATTATTACATTATAATTCAGAGAACTCACATCAAATCTTAGCACATCGCACAGAATCCTTCCATTACACTTGACTTTCATTCCTCTGCTCGATGCACTTTGCATGGTTAATGCCATTTCTTTCGTTCAATGCTCATTTGATGATTTTAATAAATACCAAGGTGAGACTGCAAAGATGTAGGTATTTACTGACTAAAGTAAAGCGTATTATTACACCATTAGTCTCCTAATTTCGAAAACTTGTTTTTGCGGATCATTTGTAATTTATTTCCTTGTCCTAATTTTTGGTACAATTTCTTCGTTTCGTCTTTCTTTGCATATCTCATTATGATCTGCCGTTATTGAAATGAAGATACCTGCCTTGACTTGCATATATAGTCAAACATTTTCAAATAATAAAAGTGTTAATGGAATTTGAGAACGTGTAACAAAAACCTGGGCTGAGCGTTCGGCACAATATTTATTCATGCCATATAGAATTCCCAGACGTGTCTGTGGTAATTCTTACCTGCATTGTACGGACAGATCTTATAACAAAATGACACGCTTTCTGTCACTTTATGCTACATTCAAACTATAATAAAGACATTTTTTGCTGGTCACTCGGGTCGGGTCACATGTCAATCTCATTTGTTTATCTTTAATTTTCTTTGAGTACATCACCTTGCATGAAATACAACTCAGATTATATGGAAGAACGATAATTATTTTTTTAAAGATGCTCAATCACTTTCCGCAGCCAACAAAGCTGGTAAATCTACTACAAAGTACATAATATTCATAAAGAGTTTATACCGTTTGTTCAAAGAAAATTCAGTGAATATGCACATGGATTAGTGCCAAAATCAATTAATTGTTTTTATTATGCAGAAACACTCAATAAAAATGCCGAAAGAATGCCGAAAATGCCTATGAAACAATAATATGTTGATTTATGTGGAGTACTACGAATCGAAGATTATAATGAAATACTTTTAAATGTACTGCTGCAAATAAACAATAATAAATATTTACTTTATTCACAACAAAAAGATCTGTAAAAATACTTCAGCGTAAATATTATATAGCAGTATTGTAAAATCGTCTGAGTGATTTTGGACTGTAATAAATTAGTAAAATGTATTGTGTACGAATATGTAGTACCTATTACCTACAGCCTATAGCCTTTAGTACAACAAACATGCCTAGTAGAAATTAGTGTATTATATCTGTACTCATACCCCATATGAATGTAAAAAGAATAGTAAAAAGGACGGAAAGGAAAGAAAGGTTATTTTCCATAAGCCAGTGCACATGGTTGAGGCTGCAAGTGAGAGAAGGTGGATCAGACGCGACAAAGTAAGTAGCAATATCAAGTTTGCTAGTAAAACATTAGAAAAAGTGTTCCTGATTTAATATTGTGCTGAACTGAATTTACATTCATACTGCATCCACTTTGCTAAAAATTCATGTATAATGTATTAAAAACAAGAATAGAGACAGAATACAATTGTAGTGGTAAACATAATAAATATACCTATAGTAGGTAGTAAATGTACAGCTTGAGAAAACATAGCAATGCATATACCTAGTAAACATATTTGAAGTACTTATATATACTTACTTAGGTTTAAGAAATTCCCTTCTTAGTTGTATTTATACGTTCAGGAACGATCTTTGCCATGCATTTCTACCATGTCTCAATGTATACACGTATTATATTGCCCACATGTGTGAGTAGCAGAGTGGGCTTCCTGCATCTTCAAGTCATCAACTTCCACTCTGACTACGAGCTCTTCTGAGGTGTGATCAGCCTCATATACTTATCCCTGTATCTTTGCATACTATACAAAAAGAGGTACCTACTTGCTGCTTCTGCCGTACCCAAAAGAACATAATACATGCATAAGCATTGAACTAACAATAAATAAGGCAAGAGAACGCGTACACACAAATCCTAAGTATGTACATCTTCAACTACCACCTTAACTCATCTCTTTCTGTTCACTCAGATGGATTGCCCTTGCCGAGCCAAGAAAAATCAGCAAGCGAAGAAGAACAGTAGAAGAACTCCGTGTGTACCTACACAAGTCAAGAAGACAGTTGAGTCGGTCTTACACTCAGCAAGAGGTGCATACCAATAAAAGATTCTACGTTCTATAGTGGAGCAGTCCGAGAGGGGAATCCAGAGAAAGATTCTTAAAGACGAGTAGATCAGATCAGTCAGTTGAGGTCTTACCTTTGTTGCTGTTACAACGAAACACAACAGTCAGTCTCACCATCGTCATTATCATCCTAGTAATCAACTCGTCCTGCAATAATTAATCAACAAGTGTTGTCTTCTTCCTGCAAGTTTCAAACACTTCTGGCTTCTCAACTGTTCCCATTGTCAATCCTAGAACTTTGAACAAGTGTTGCTATTTATAACAACAGACTATCAAGAAATTTCATACATTTTGTGGATTAATCCTCATAAGAATTCCAAAAGGGCTTCTTCAGCTTCAGTTGCAGTTTTTACCATTCACGTGTTATCAACTCTTCTATCAAGGTATAATTATTTTTCTAATTTTATTCTTTTACTCCTGTAGTCTCATACAACCTTCGTCATATTGTTTAGTTTTTCCGGCTAGTTGTCGCTCAGTTATAATGCAAGAAGGCTCAGTATTTATATAATACTTATAATATTAGATTCTTTGTCTTTTTATGTATGTACGAGTATTTTATTTATTAAGCTTTTATTAACATGTACAGGTATGAGGCATGTATTAGTAAAATCTTTCAATCTTGGACAATTTACATTGATTAGCCAAGTAAGCTAAAGTTAAATTAACTAAAAGCATTCAAAAAGAGTATAAATTTTATTTCATATTTTAAGCACCATGTTTTTTAACATTAATTAATTTGTTGAAAACTGAGCAGGGAATTTCGCATCTTTTTAATAGCTCTAATCAGCATTTTATTCTGAGCCACTGATTTTATAAAATGCACATAATCCTAAGCCCTGAATTTTTCGATTGGTCAATAATCTGAGTAAGCTTCAATCTTTTGTCGATTTTGCAAATCGGTAAATTAACCTCAGGTAACCTACTGACACAATGGAAATAAAATTTATTGCTCACCTTGATGTACACAATACATAAGATCTAATTGTAGAGTCCATAGAAGGTGAGACGCTCAGAACTGGGCAAAAGGCATTCGTAAAATATTTGCTTTTAAACTCCTACACATAAAACGCATCCTCCTTGTTTTTCTACTAAATTGCACTCAACTGACAGATTTACTATGAGAAGAGAAACAGGAAAGTCGGCTAAAGATAAACTGCTTCACTCCTCTTGTTAATTTTGAGCATTGGTATTACATGATAGTAAAGCGAGGCACTTGCTCCTTGTATAGAAAGTGGCGATATTGTCTGTCTTTTTCATTTTTGGATCTGATTGTGAGTAAAATTAATATTCTCATGTCGTACCAGATCATTCACATACTCCTCTGTTGATTGTTTATGCTTGCACAACGCCCCGTTTTGATTTTTGGTGATTTGAACCCGTCTCATCACTCCTTAAACGTTCACATTTAATAACTACTACTAACCTAAATGTAAAATGCATCCTTCTTTCTATACAAACAACAACCCCCGAATACTTCTGAAGATTTACTTCAGTTAGAAGCAAATATGAAATAAGGAAGCGTTGTTTACACTTAAGAGGTATTTTTATTTATAAGTGCTTTAACTCGTAGACAACAATCCAACATGTAAAAAAAGTGTGAAGCAAAAACAAGATGCATGGAACGACTATGTAACTGCTCCTGTGTCATTCATAATCGTTAAGATAATTGTAATAGCTAAATGATTTACCGTGTTAGCATGATTTTAATACGCAGTTCTTATCTTTTAATTATCGTAGCTATACATCGGAATTAATAAAAATGACCATGTTACAGTAATCATAATAAGGAACTGATTCGATACAAATGCATTGTCCTTCTATCTTGGTGCTTTTGCTGTACGAAGATACAGAATGGTGATTGCAATGTGCTAATTAGGATTCCCTGTAGTGTAAGTGCTCTGTTCCGATGACAATCGGATAGAAAAGTTCTTCTTCACAATAGTAGACCTGCTGTTGCTAGATTAATTTTCTAATTAGTTAAATAAGACTTTGATAGCAGAATGCTATGCTTCTGGCAGAGTACTCTAAATAATATTGGTACATTACTTCTGTTGTACAAGCAGTAGTATAGGTAATCACAGTGTTATCTAAATATTACTACGTACCTAATCAGATTAATACATGCTACTGTAAGCTTTATTTAAAAATTCATATATGCTTATCTGAAAATGGATCATTCAGGTGCGAGAAAAGTGCTTCCTGAGATTTTGCACGTTAATGAACACAGATAACTAAAATAACTTTTAGTTAAGGTGTCTTATTGCTCTCTTACTACAGTATTGCACAGGTACTAGATTTCATTTCATTACAATTATAGTAGTACAGGATGATTTAAAGCTATGATTCCTTATCACCATCAGCAGTTAGTTCTGACTTGAGACAAACGAAACTTACTCAACTTATTATTCTTACTCTGCACAACAGGTTGTGTCATTCTGCCAAATTATTTTACGCGTTTAATTTAAGAACTGTTACTATAATTATTTGTTATTTTTACACTTGCATAAAAGTCATGAAAGTATGAGACCCATTAGAGTTTACTTTTATTCGTAAAAGTATTTTTAAATGCAAAGAAACATGCATTATACAGTATCTAGCAAAGATGATCTTCAAATTCCATTTTAAAAGTGTACATGTTACAATAATGTGTAGGTACGAAATAAAACGGTCGTATTTCCAAACGGTTCTTTTCTAATTTTTCAGTGTAAGTGCATTTGTGTATAGAGCATGTATAAAAAGGTCAAGTTTACTATTCAGTGTAAGCTATTCTATACAAGTATCTTACTAGTCATTTAATTCATCAAGAATTTTTAACTACAGGTGAGGAAAGAAAAGAACACAAGTTTACAGTACTATATAGCAAAATGCAACAACCGCACGCATTCAATATAAAGTAGTAATGGATGAGAATGAGACAGACAGATCACACAGTGTGCAACGTGTATATCTCGTACGTATATTATAAGACGTACAATGATGCAACTGAATAGATCGTAAATCACGGAGTCTTTAATACAAAATAAGAATAGGGGAGGAAGATGAGATTACATAATGTAACAAAACACAGTCTAGTAAAGAGTGGTAGTAAACTTACTGTTCGCGGTCACCGTAGTGGTAGTGTCCTGTACAATATCCGAACAGTTTGCACTTACTTGGTGTTTTGCATGTACAGCTCTATATATCTCTTGTTTCCTTACCCGCACCATTGTGTCCATAGCTCGCATCTATATTATCTATCTTCTATACAATTTCAATCGAATTCAATTCGGCTTTTGCATTATTATCGTCCTCCACATTGTTAATGGCTTCAGTTTAACTTGGTTTGTTGCATAGAAAAGAAATAGGCAATTTCAAGTTCAAGGTAAGTAAGCAATATTATTAAAAAGTGTTTGTAGTACCATACCATACCATGTATCTTTACTCTATAGATATGTACCTACTAATGGTAAGTAGGTGTAAAAGATACTTCCAGTGTTATTGATATCTGTATATTCTACAAATATCACCTTCAATAAAACACGCTTAATTTTATTGCTCTCTTTTAGGTAATTTGTTTGGCACCAGTACCTAATACAATACCTACGCATTTTCTAATAGTCAGGTAGTAGTAAAATTCACACATAGTTAAGTACACGGGTAAATTATTGTAACTGATGCAAGAATCTACATTATTATTATGACTTCTTCAATTTAATTAGCTAAGCATTCTTTTTAATTTATTGAATCAATGTGATTATTAATTCATCTCATGTATACATCAGTTATTATTATTTCATCTGTAAATAAAATTAAAATATTACATTCATCAGGTCTATGGTTCCCATGTTATGGTAAAGAATTGAATTCATAATAGTTTTAAACTATGGTAGAGTTGCCGAATTGCAGATACATACTTTTTGTGACTTTTTGCTATTGAACGAGCGAACTGTATGATTGTATTCAAGTTTCGTTTACAATTCATTTCGTTTACGTTATATATCAATTAAGCATATAAGATACATACCTACTGTCTATATAGACAATGTCTATTTACTACAAATACTAAATACAATTTATGAGTACAGAAATACTCTTAACTCCTCTTTCTGAAGAGTTTTGCATTACATTTTTGCTACACACAAGATGTTATCAATAAACCGACTTTATTACCACTACGTTATATTATTGCAGTACAGATATTGGTGTATAATAAATAATGCAGTAACGAATTTTGTTAGTTAATTATTTTGTGTAAAAGGCTAAGTATAAGATCAGGACAAAGAATTTTAGCTGGGCGAGACTTTGCAAATTATATAGGTACAATAGGTAGTGAATACACATGAGGTGGAATTGGTTTTCATAGTCCTGCACTTCTCATCTGATCTCTCTCTCTCTTTCCATTATATCAGTTAAGTAATTCATAAACTTTTTCCGTACTGTGCGTATGGCTGTCTGTCGGTTTGTACACATTGAAAATCCAATCAGGCCATTCGTTATGTTTTGTGAGAAACACGTGGAGGAAGGTATATGCTTGCACAAAGTATGCAAGGCAATCCAATATACATACAAGTCAAGTATATACATGACACACCATATAGATAAGGCACGGCACGTCAGTATTTAACATTTCCAGTGTATTGTATTAGATGGACAGATAATCCATTGGATTATGAATTACGGAGATTTACTCACACTCTGTAATGAGAGTTAGTAGGATGAGAGTTTGGTTTATGTTTTAACTAACACATTGCATTACTTGGGCTGTACACATGCCATTCCATAGCCATAACTCTCCAAATGCCAACTCATAGACTGAAAGGGTTGTGGGTAAAAGCATTTATTACATTCTTCCGCACTGTTTCTCCGCGTTTTGCATTATGTTATGATGATGTTGAAATTGCAACACAATTTTTATTTCACTATTTAACCATTTAAGTGAATATGTGTACGCATTAATGTGCTATAGCTGTTATGTGTGCTATATGTGTGTAAATTCATAAGTATAAGATTCAAATGACCAAATAAGGAGAGAGTTTGTGGCACACATGCCAAGAAAGGAAGGGGTAGGGAAGAAGCTCTCTGAGAAATATCTCATTCATTCATTTCATCAAGCATTTAAGTAAAGTATTATCACTCTTTTGGTTTTTATTTCCAGTTTGTTGTGTTCGTTAAGGAAAAGCGTTTACCTGCATTAAGAATTGTAGGTATGGAATTTCGGTTGATACGCAGTATAATAAAATAAGGGATATGTACTACTTACATGTGTATAGTGTGTAGTAATAATGGAACAAACTTGGTCTGTTGCGTTGTTGTATTGCTTGGTGCTTGTGGGGATATACATTACGATGAAAAATGCAATATTATTATTATATATTATATGCAGAACATGATAATGGGCAAATGCATACACCCTGTTTAATATTCGTGTGTATATTATTGCATTTAATATGAGCATCGGTGCTTGTCTGCTGTTACTGTCTTTTTTAACTGCGAGTATTGTTTTTGTATGTGGATAATGATGATCCGTCTCTAGACTAGTAAGTCTGCTAATAATCCTCTGTGGCTAAGCTGTTGTTATATGAAAAGAGTCAGATTGGCGTAGCATGTGATTTCCTTCCTCTTTCTTTTGCATCGCTAATAAATACTTACAGACGGAGGACATTGCATCGGAACCAGTTCTTAAAGTAAATTATACGGTCGGTAAAAAGGGGATTTAGTAAAATGAGAGTTAATCAACATTTTAAATGATTTTTTTCCCTATTCTGTCACCTCGTTTTACTTTTTCCACAATTCTCACCGAAGGGGAAAGAATTTAATGGAAATTATGTGAATTCTGGAGATAAAATATCAACCTTGAATATAAATCCATCATACAACAAATAGCTATGTATTTGCGTTCTACTAATATTATAATTCTTACCTTGCCACATAATAACTGATTATTACTTTAATTAAGGTATACATTCTATTATTTTATTACCATTCCAATTCAATTTTAAGTTATTCCATTCCTAAACATTTATTTAGAGCATGCATATTTCTAGAGCATGCTAGATGTACAAAAAGCATCTCTTTCGTCGTGACAAAGAGAGCGAGCCGTCAAGAAAGAAAGAAAAAAACGGTTGGGCTTTTTCATGTTTTGTTATAGGTGTGGGTGCTACATTCATGTGCTAACATTGTTTGCCATTGCTAAAGACACATACTGAAACTGAATTCATTGCATTAGATTGTATTGCGGTAAATTGTTCGAATCTGAATCAGAATTGATAATGACATTATTAAATGAAAAAGTAACAATAAGTTTTTTAAACTTGTCTCCCATCACTCATCATCCGCACTTTAGTTTAGTGGTCTACATTTTGTGTGTATGTGATAAGTTCTGTCTCATTCTCGCCGTGCAACGCTATCGTGTCAAATCAAATACGATTACAGGAGACTGTAGGTGGTCTCTTCTGGTCTCAACTTCAGCAGTCTGACCAAGTCCTTTCTGTTCTCGTCTCTTGAGAGAAAATTGATGTCGTCTGTGAAATGAAGTGCTTTGAGCACCACAGACGAGTTACTTACCACGCTACAAGGTCCGATTGTAATAATATTGCATTGTAACACTGAAGAAAACTAAATGAGGTTAGCTTTACTCTCTGCGGACGCGGACAGACTACATGTATTTGCAGGAATTGAATAAAAGCATTCTGCATACACTTAAGTATAAGTACACTGCTGCTGGCGAAAGATTTTTTGACTGTTGTGGCATAAACATTGTCATGTTGACTCGCAAGGAACAAACCAGCTAGACGTGTAGTAAATAGACAAGAAACACTAAGTATAAGCAGGAAGAACAGGTCAAGCCAAAGCAACTCTTTGTAAAATTACGACAAGAAAATTGACAGTGACAATGTTATCATCATGAGAACACATTCAAACCATTGTGTGCCAACTTATACAGAGTAATAAATTTTCCAGTAAAATCATCTCACAAGTAAAATCAACAGTTAAGTCATACCTATGACGTTACACAACTGCGGATGCAATCTGAAACGGACAGAAAGAGAGAGACTAAAAAAATATTATAACATACCGTGATCTTCTTAGATGGAAATGTCATGCTAAGATTCAAACTGAAACTGCAACTGTAATAGATGAAGTACTACACAGAATCCTTGAGTGATTTACATATATTATATTGTATGATTCATGTGTGTGTCTTTTCCATCATCTTTCAATTCTTGACTTTAGTTCACTTCACGAAATAATATTATTATTTTATTAATCATCACTTCATCACTGCTTGATTTCCCATTTGGTATTGTCCGCAGTACAAAGAAGTGTGAAAAATTCAGGCGTTTCCATTCTATTCATCAACATTGAACTTATAAGACTTCAGGCTTTAATACATAACACACTTAACTTATCCATGCAACTTTTTTAGTAGAGCTGTTCGTTCTCTTGTAGGTCTCTTTCTCTCTCTCTCTCTTAGGTTGACGTTTGATCTGCACAGGGTTTCCGTCACACACACATCCAAGATGAGATGAGTGACTGGCGAGAGATCAAAGGTTATCCTTAATCATAAAAGAAGGAAACCACCCATGATCTACTAGTACTCTGACCGAATGTATTTTATTACTGTGTTGCATTAGTATAATGTGTATCTTCAAGTAGTGTAATATATTATGTGGAGAACGTTATTTGAATAAGTATGTAGAGATGCCTAAAGCCAAAGCGGTGATGCATTTCTTTCCTTCACTTAAAAGAACAGATACAGATATTTACATTGCATTGTTGTTTTTCTTTTTGTTTAAATTATTACTGTCTCAGGAGCAACTAGCAATACGGAGTGTCCTTATACTTACTAACTTACCTACTCAAATTCCTTGTCTATCTCAATACTATAAGAATTTATTATGTTGTCCGCATTATGCAACTAGTACTACAGTACTAGTATATTATCGGTATATTGCATTCTATCGAATTCCGGTCGCAAATTGGCAATAGTACTACCTACCTAATAGTCCTACTAGAAAATTGTTGGATTGCAGAGCAACAAAGTAACAGACGATCAACGGCGAACGTTCACTCACCTCCATATTGCCTATGTGTAATTTTCCTGTTGTTTTCACGGGTGAGAGTCTTTGTGTGATAATAATATTATTGCTGTGATGATGATGATGTTGGTTTGTTTTGTTGCGGATGCTCAATTTTAGTGACTTAACTGAATAGTTGTGTGGGGAAGTTTCCATTCAGCTGTGCGGTTGTTCTGGTCAGAGTTTCATTTTGCCAGTAGACATTTCTCCGTATGTATTTCAACATTCTTCCTATATGTCTTTTGTCGAATTACATAACGTAACTAGTATAGTGTTATAAATTACTTACGTGTAGTTTAGTTTTACTATCAATCTACCACATGAAACTCACAACTGCTATTATTATCCCTCCTGTTGTTTCCGTATGTGTGTTAGGTACACCAAAGATACATGTGTATATCTATTGTTCTCTGATTTATTTTTATCTGTACATGTGCTGCTTTTTATTTTTCATACTGTCACTAAAAGACATGCACATGACAATTTCTAAAAGTTCTTACTGTTCTTACTACAACATATGTATGTTGTGAATGTGATGACGAATACCAATAACAACACTATTAGGTACCTTTTTTCTATGAAGGACATTCGTTGGATACCCGTTTTATGAAGTTTAATGAACACAAACAGTTATATATGAAACTAATGTACCCAGCCCAGGTACATGAGTGAATGAATAATAAATAGTTATAAATCCTAATTTAGGAAGGTAATTTATTAAGCACCCTCTTTAAAGAATCGTTAGCAAATCTGATTTTTGTTGTATTAATATTAAATTCATGCACCGAAATAATGACAATGTAAGTAGCTGATGTTACAGTGCACATGTAATTAATTATCTTTGCAATTTACAAATTACAATGTTTGCGCACCTAATTCTAATTAAAAGTTTAATAGCTGTTATAATTATTAAACAGGTTCATCTATTATCTACCACTTCCTGTGAGAGAATAATAAAATTAATTTACTACTGTTTCATTTACATTTACGTAAATTAGTATACTATTTTATGTACTCCTATACTCCTACTCGTACTGCCTATCAAAATAGCCTTAACATATCCTGTTGAGTTCGGTATTACATGTTTATATTATTACATACACAAAGAAAAGTTTGACTTTCTCAATGATTTCCAGTTAGATGTTAAGCGATAATAAAAGGATGGTGAGGAATTGTTAGTTCGAGTAGCTTTTAGTACACAATATAATTAGAGTGCTCTTATATACAGTAGTATATAGTTTAGTAGTTTAGAGTGTTGCATTTACACTGTGAGTCAACTATGTAGTAGTGGGATAAGTGAGGTAACGTGTGAATACAGATGTGTTTCACAAAATTGTGTTGTTTCCTTCATCTTTTTGCCTGAATTCTCACTACAGTTTGTTTTGTTCCATTCAGGATGTATCGCATGCTGTAATAATATCACACCTAAGTAATTCAGTTTAAAGTTGGCTATGGTACTACTAATACCATTAGCTTGGTATAGTTATAGTAAAAATATGTATTAGTTGGAAGAATAGACAGGCTGGATCGAACTCTGTTGCATTTGAATTCTATTGAATCGCGTTATTCTGCTACAGTAATAGTTTAATACGTGTTAAGCTGAACATTTCAATGAATTCGGATGGATCGTGCTAAGGAAGGCAAACCAGCCATCGCATAGCATTCATTTTGATTGGAGCGAAAATACACTACTATAAATGCTAAGCATGCTTTTAAAGTCTTTCTTTGTGTCAAAATGAGACTTGACTTAACACTCGACAAGATCGTGTAATTAGTTCCGATTTGTCAGGTTTTCTGTTGGCTCCTACGGTTTTCTTATTATTTCTCAAGTTGCAGTTCAGTGTCGGTCTTGCAGGTTGTAGTGCTCTGCTAGAATTGCATAGTTACGAAGGTCTAGGTTGAGCTGAGCGTGCACAGAGAACAGTTTTTGTATTATTTATATATTTTCTGCATCTTACACCATGAAAATGCCTTAGTCCTTCACTGGATTGTTTTCTCTCGAAAGAATGCATTTTTTGTGTAGTACAGTTGCTAATAATGCGGCAAGTCTTTTTCATCTTCAGATTTCTAGCGGTATATGTAGCCCTGTCATGTCAAATCAAATCATAACAAATCAGAACTTCAGAGAACATAAACTACCTATATAGTAGGTAATGTAATAAGTTACATAAAATATAACCATAGTGTGTCTTATTGTGCCTAATCCATTCTCTCTCTCTCTCTCAAGGTTTTCTTTTTAACGAGATATGCTATGGAGAAATTATAAAGAAAAGTAATTAAAATATGTTATGGGAATGTTCATGTTATTACGTAAAGTAAAACATTATAATATTATGCGTTAGCCCTGGGGAGTAACTATACCTGTAATCTTAACCTCTGTTTATCGTTTATTACCTATAGGCAGTTATAAGTAATTCAATTGATAAATTATGAAATTACGTCAAAACAACTTCATTTCTCATATGGACAGAAATGTCTGATAACTTGAGATGAGAAGGCATCAGTTTTGATTATCTATAATGCTAAAGAAATTCATTTCGTATATTTTGGCTATGCACAAGTGTTATATGCAAATAGTCTGTTGTATACACGTATAAAGGGCTGAATTCCAATGAAAAATGAATGTAGCTAAATAATAATGTATATACAAAACAGAGGAGAGCAGATGAGCTTGATCTGCTTCATGGCCCCCAGGTCTAAAATGTCAAAGAGTTTATACTGTATGTGAAGATAGATGATTACAAGGAAATTTATGATGGCGAGACAAAGATGCTCGTAACAATTAGCCAGAGCAGTAGAGAAAACTTAAAAGAAATTGTGTTCCTTGAAAGAATACTCACTTTAGGGAAGTGACTCATGTCCAGTTTCGGTTTAGTCTGTCAGTCGATTCAATTTTTAATTGTAAGTGATACATGAGTATTGTCAGCCAACATTTGACCTTTAACCTTACCTGTTGTAATGCACATTTGTTTCTTTTCCGATGAAACACTCCTTTTAAAAAAGCAAGTGCACAGAAAAATGTACCTAAAAGGATTATGCACTTTACGTCTTCTCTCTGGAGATGGAAATTAAATGTCTAGTAATCTCTCACTACATGCATTGCACACCCATACAGAAAAATTCAATTCTCAGAGATTCAATCTCTCTGTCGATTATCTTTTCATCAGGTGTGTGCACATAATAATAAGAATGTTTGTTTATAAGTAACTAAAGCGAATCTGCATTTTTCCTCATGTTAAATATTATACCTGGTAATGTACCTGACAACTCTATCAGCATGCACAACACTCACTACTACTATAAAAAAAGATAAACATTCCTGCCTTAGTGAAAGGAAGAGACAGACAGGAAGACGAAAAATATTTTTACATGTGTAATTACTGTTGGTTGACTAAAGTCGAGTGACTACTTAATTTTGTGCAGTTATTACACGGAATGATGATGATCGTCCTCCCATTGAATTTCAATGTGTACACAAGAACATCACAACATAAAAACGAATTGCTTTTTGCACAGGAAGAGATACTTAGTGGTATTAATTTTTTCACTCAACATATTTACTCCTGTGAAATGAACACATGCATATATGGCTTGAGATGAGAGAGTGTGATGTATTTGAATTAAGACTCCAAATCAAATCTTTATGCATACATCACTAGTACCTTTTACTATTACTATTATAGCCTGAATTTGTGTATATGCAATGTGTGCGAAAGTATTAAATACAAAATCAAGTGTAATGTTTAAGCACTATACACACAGCTTGTTCGAATGTTGTGAGAGAGTAAGAAGACTAGGCATTCTGAAAAGAATGCTGAGTATCTGTACACAGCATCAGAGAGTGACTTGAATGCAGACACTAACTAAGCTAATGCAACTCATCTAAACTTAAAAGTGTTTGTATAATGTAATTTAACTTCATGTAAATGTTATAGGTGAACCCTACGGCAGTCTCGGTCGTCTCTTCTTCTTTTGCATGCTGAGTGCAGTGTGGAATTGTCTTACTCTTTTACTTCCCCTGTAATATTATTAAATGATAATAACAGATATTACTACTCGCATATGGGAAAGGCTTGTCTACTGTGTGGATGCCTGCAATGCAATTAATTCCTTCTTTGCGATTAATAAGCCAGATCTGTCATTCACTACTGTATAATAATTCACTCACTCTTTTCTTCTAATGCAGGGGTAATTATCACTCACCGAGAAAATCACTTCCTGTTGCTATTAAAGGGAAAAAATCTTAAACGTTTTGTCTAATGCAATTTTAAACAGTGCATTGTAGTAAAAAGCTGCCAAAATAGAAAAACATTTGTTTTTGTCGAAGCTTTGTTTCTTAAATCTGTAGGAATGTGTTTGTATAGGAAGTTGTATTATTTACAAAGATTTCTGGACAAATGGAGTTTAAAGTAAAGACAAAGTCATTGTGCGTAAACATACATACTTTAAGAAAGAACTGTATTGTACACATTAGACATAGAGAAATAACTTTTACACAGATTTCATTGTACAACCGCAAAAAGTGTATGATGATTTATTTAATTTTAATTCTCACATTATGTATTACAGTAGTCATAACGGGAGTGTTTCTGTATCTTTGTCTTGCTGTGCTGTGCTATGTTAGGTATGTCACTGTCTTGTCGCTATTTCATTTTTTCTTGCACACAATTCTCTGTGTATTTATTATATCGTCGTCGCATATAATGCACTATAAGTAAGTGAAAAACATCTCTGTTACAACCTCGCATTAAAATTTCATTCAAATGCACATCCTAATGTAGTTATAGGATTTCATCGTTTATACTTTGCTGTATAGTACAGGAGAATGCACACGAATATTTTTCCAAGAGCGAAGATGAGTATTTAATTCGTTGTCTGCTATTATCACGTTTCTTTTCTTTTCGTCCGTGTTGTTTTTTCGATGAACACATAACTTAAGTAGTGTCTTGAGCTACTACTATGGGCAATAATTGTACATTTGAAGTGGAGTAGACAAGCTTGAGTGTAGTGCAGCAAAATGCAACGCAATTTAAATTGCACTCGAGTCATTACTGCTCAATTGACATTTTCAATTGAAGTCTTCATTTATTTTTTTAATTGCGAAAAGAATAGAGCTGGTAAATTCAGTAATGTAGTACATTAATGTAGGTATTGGTATTTCCCTTGTGTTCTTGTGGAATGCATTCTTGCCCGCTATCTTTTGTTACTCTTCGAGTGGTTATAAAAAATCCTTGTATACTGGCGATTCACAAAAATACTGTTGGTATTTGTAGTGTGCATACTCCATTGTGCTTTTACTTATTCAATAAATCGTTTCTAAATTGACTGCAGGATGCTTATGGGAGACGATCACGATATTTATTCATTCATTGACCATTCCGACCAAATAATAACTAATCCAACACAAGGTAATTTCCCCTTGCTTGTTGAAATGCCATGAAAGTTTAGCCACGTCCTTTATTATTTCCTTATGAGTAACACAAAGCACATGTGTTTAAGAAAAAGACTTGCTAATACAATAATAAGACTGCGTGTTGCATAACGAAGTAGTCTTCTTCACTTATATAGGTTTATCTATGCAAATTTTTAGTGCATTCATCAGTAATGGAAAAAAGCGGAGAGTTAAGAGTTTCTTGGAGATGTTGCTCATAGTAGTTAGTTATGTAATGTAGGTATACGTAGTTAGTTGGGATTTTCAATCTATCTCTTGTAAATAGATATGCACACATAGTAGTTGCAAGTACTAGTATTACTAAGATAGATAGGTTTCTGGTCAAAGTGATGCTAAAAAATCTGCAACGCATCATAAACACTCTAACGAGGCGAAAGAGCTTGCAAACACAGGCTGCTGTTGTTCTGCACTTACCAAATAGGCAAAGGTAAAGCAAAATAATAACAAAATGAAATGCACTCCTCCTTCTCATCTCGCATTCACATACAGCATCAGTAGAAATTGACCAACCAATTGTATAACAATATTAAATACACGTTTTACTTACTGCTTTGCACTATTAACATTATGGCATTTTTTCTCGGTGGGTGAAGCGACTAGAAAATGTACATCATAATAAGTAATGCATTGTACACTCGAATCATTCACTATTATTTTATTATCCTTTATTGACATATACAGCCCTCTTCTCTACTGATTCTTCTGCTTTTTCTCTATACGCTACAGTTACATAATACTAAATGTTCTGTTCTAGTAACAACGTTGTTGCTAAATTATTCTATGGTGCAAACACCATCCCATGTTCTTCACACACTGAATCTATCTGAAAATCTAGTTGAAAAAATTATATTATTATTGTTTCTTTTTTAATTGCATTAGCCTATCACCTACTTGGTCACTTACAACAGGCTCATCATCTTTAATGCACTAGGAGTTATATAACCTTCCAAACTCCCAACACACTTGTCTTACCTACAGAATAGAAAATCACCTAAGCGTTTAAACGAAAACGAAAAAACTTTTCAAGTTTAATGTACGAGCACATAGAACACGAACTAAAGTTTTAACTACCTACTCTAACTATAACACAGTCGTAATGTTAGGTCATGATTCTTAATGTAGCGGAACGTTCTTAGTATCAGGTAACATATAATAATAATAAATACGTGAACGAGAAAGAGATGAACGAGAAAGGTAAAAAATCCGATGCTTCTTCACATTTACATGATCCCTGTGCCTGTGTGTATTATTCATTACCTTTGTTCTATAGTACTATTATGATATGGCAATTGAGACTTGAGACGAGGCAACTACTTCATCACACTCTAATTGTAAGCTTACCTATGTATAACTTTTTAGCATGAGCATGGTCACCCGCTGCCTTCTCTCCACTTGATACGAATTTTTGACAACATTACCGTATGGTAGTCACTCCAAGTAATGTAAGCAAGTCAACACGGCCAAATAAAAAATCAACCGAGTAAATTATATGGACTTGACTGGTATCTGTCGAGTCCAACTTTACATGTGGCTATATATACTTAAGACTTGGGTATATAGTAGATATTATTTTTGTCAGTGTAGTAGGTTAGATGCCTAGTTAAAATGAAATGCAACCTGTATGTATCTGTTCTTACAAACTGGGCATTTTCATTTACAACATTAAAAATATTATTATTGTTCAATAAGTGTGCACTCTATATCATAGCTCGTATACACTTGTCAGGTTTGCTAATATTAATATTTTTTGTACTGAATTCAAGCTTGCATGTTTTAATGACTGGACATGTATATTAAGCAACTAGTCTAATCCCGAGTAGTTTGCAGACGTCTCTCAGTCAGATATAATCGCTTAAAGTACATGTAAAAATTGCCATGAACAGGTAGACAATTATTATGCATGTCTATTCATCGCGCTCTCTCTCTCTCTTTGCATGATACTCATGAAAGTTGGATGCAATGAAAGTTGATGCAGTAAACGTTCTCTTTCATATTTAATGTTGCTTTTGTCGTTGTAGATTCAATATAGGTACACAATGAAATAATAACTTGATATGATTTCTTGTGCTAGGTAAGTATAATATGTTATTCTGCAAACAATGCACAGAGAGTGCATGTAGATTCACAGATAAGCAAAAGCGGCATTTATGGCGCAATAGTTTTACTTCATGCTAAGCCTAAGATGTGCATGAATGTCTTCCTTACTGTACATTATGTACTTGGGTAGCTTTTTAACTGCTCGGACGTTTAGCAAAGGTGAACCAGTCCGATATAGCAGTAATAAATGTAAATTAACTTAAGTAACTTGTTCCTACAGTGTTTGTTCCAGTCCTCAATAACCTTTAACTTGACAATACCAGGCTTGTGATCAAAGCTTTTTTTAAATATCTTGTAACCGTATACACGATGAACTAACGTTAAGGAAGTTAAATCGTACACACTATTAGTACCATTACGTTATTGGCAATATTGTGTGACTATCGCATTTCAAAGTTAAAAATTCCTTATACCAAACTAATGGAGCTGACCGACTTTAAAACTAGTGATCTAGAATTTTACTGTAAAGAGAATATTATATTGTCGGTTTAGGTTCACAGAAGGCATCAAAAATGATCAATTCTAAATTAAAAATTGCGAAAGATCTTTTCAAAATTCATATACATCAATAAAATGTGGAAAAAATACCTAAAAAATAATCTATAAATTACCTTCAGGTATTTACCGCTGTATTTGAGGTCATAATAATATTTGCTTTACACATTTCCGATTAAGGATGAGTGTTAGCCGATCAGCTGTTCCATCCAAAATGATCAGCTGTTCCAAAAATGTATGAATATAATAACGAAAGAACTATTTCTCAATCTGCCCCGTCTACCTTTGCCGCAA
>JABASD010002622.1:0-25229 GCA_019776165.1 Pogonognathellus flavescens
GCAAAATTTTTTGAAAATACAAAATGCAAAATACTTTTTAAAAAAATTGAGTATTTTCACGATATTTTGACCGTTTTCACTAAATATTTGCCCCATGCTTGCTACGTATGCATGCATGCTGATTTTAAATGACTCTTTGTCTTATGGTAAAAGTCGTGTTCCAGCTACCACCAGTAGGATCTGAATGATTTAATAATTTCACTCTGTGTGTGTCCGATATTTTTAAATATATTTCATCAAATAAAAATATTTGCAACATTTTATATACAAACCAAATGTATATGAATATCACACATGTAAAATTACACTCTGTGCTTGTTAGCAACATAAATTTCTTGTTCCAACTTAATTGTTATATCTGCTTAAAAAATATTACACAATATTATGCAGAAGTAGAGAATTATTAGGAAAACCAACTACACAGAAATAAACATGTAGTACTTGACGTCTGCATCCTTTATCATTATTATTTTACTTGAGGTTTAAAATTATACTCCAGCTTTTATTGGCAATCAAAATATCCGCATTTATCTACATTTTCTATTGGGTACACATTTCATTGATTAGAACAAGTGAATTAAAAATAGGTAATGCTTACCAAGCAATGACAAGACGAATAGTCTCAACTGTTATTATTCTGAATTATTGTGTCAGCTAGATGTGTTTAGAAAAATCTTGTTCGTTTTATTATGCAGGATGTATCTGAAATTAAAAATTCTGCTTATAACAAGTTTACGCTATAAACCGTATTTATATTTGCAATGTTGGTGTGGCTCATTCATTGTAAGCAGATGAGAGCACAACTATCTTATCTTTTGTAATAAAAATGCTTAAGAAATGACAATGTAACATGTGTTATATTAGTATACACTTACTGACTCATTTGAATGGCAAATTATTCAACACCATGTCAATAATATTTGAAAAAACGCAAAAATTCTCTGATTTACCATGTACAAAACAGTCGTGTCATGAAACTACCAGTATCTAGTTTCTGTTATAAAACCGCAGCTCAAATGAACTAGATGCTGCATACTTTATTGTGACATTCTGTTATCAACAAAGTCCAGACTTATCTTTATTAAAATAGAATTGTGACAAACATTTTATTACGTGCGTTATTTTGTAGACGGTGACCTACAAAACAGTTCTAAAGGGAAGAGGAGGGTACTTTTATTTATAGCAGTGGAATTTCTACGTATATATTATGAGTAGGAGTAAAAGTTGTGAACTTTACTTATGTACAACTGCACTATATTTTCCATGTATTGACTTTATGGATCATTAGAGAAACTAACGAGAGGGATTGCCATTATCTCTGCAAGTGTTATCACACACAGTACAACAACAGATAAGATTATGACCACGGCATTTCTCTCATAAAGGGACATACTCATTGTGTGCCAAGTATTTTCTCATTTTTTCACTACGCACTTCATTATGTACAATTTGGAAATTTATATATGCACTACCAACTATAATAAAATATGAAGCCACATTATACACAAGCCAGTAATAATATTATATAAACACACAGTGGGTGTGGAGATTGGAAATCGAAAATTTAATGATTAGAGATAATTGTTGTAATATTGATAGTGATATTTACATGCATATGTAGTTCGTGTACATATTTCACAATCGTCATGGCATAAGTAATAAAATTACTGATAGCTCATATTTAAACATCAACGGACGTACCTGAAACCTTTGAAGAAGGTACAGTACGTTTAACGTAGAGTATTTATGTGAGTGGGTATTAGGAACATGGTAATAATTATGTTAGTTGCTTATTTACTGATAATGAATTGTTAGATAAGACAATTCTTCTTTCTGATCCATCCTTAGTGTTGTTCTACTCTCGGTGACATCTTCTTAGTCAACATTTGACAATGATAGTGTGAATGTGAAGCGCAGTTCTCGTCTCCTCATTGTTTCACATCATATTATTATACAATTATTCATTCAGACCAAAAATATTTCTCTTATCGCTATTTATTTACGTTTTCACGACTGTTTATAGTTGTAGAACATTTACCGTCATCAACTAACTTTTGAATCGTCAACCAATATTTTTCGTTTGAATAATTCAATTCAGTGCTGCCTATACAGAATTTATATCACATCGCAGTCTTCAAGATTAAAACACAAAACTTAACTCATGCCAATTAATTAGTAAATGTAATCTTTAGAGAAATTGTATCTTTTTGCATTCCTTGCGTAATTAAAGGACGGTTCTTAGCAATTAATTGATATAGTTGACATTTCCATCGTCAATTAATGTTTAAACGTTACAATTGAGAATTGAAGCTGACGTGCGACATTATTACATTGTACATACAAAAATTCGAAGTTCTTCTAAAAATTATTTGATGCAAATAATACCAAAGGTGTTTAGAGCAGTGACATTGTATCTGAGAGTGAAGTGACATGATGAACATGCCTACGGAGGAAATGACTTACGATTCTCTTCCAATCACATCTGCTGCTGCTCGAAATCGAATAAATCGTTTGGGAGGAAGAAAATACCAATCTATGTTGGATTTTGTTAATGGGGTTTGTTAATAGCATTTTTCTGGTTTTATCTTATGTTCCTATTAAACGTGTTGCTTGTTTCTCTTCGTAAATATTGTGTTAGTAGTAATGGAAAAAAATATTTGATGAAACACCTTTCATGTACGTGTGTTTGTAAAGGCAGCAGTTATCATCTTCTTTGTCGCACACTCACAAATTAAATTCCTACACTTTATTATCGCCTCCATTTCATTTCGTTGACGTAGATTGCACTTTCCATGCTTTTCATTTCTCTCCTCTGGTACCTAAGTATCTTCTGTCGTATCTTCTGGAAAGTTCTCTCGTTCCGTCTCTCTCCAACATCTAAACAGTTCCCAATTCCTCTTGCTCTTCGTTATTAACTGCCTAATTCTTTTACAAATCTTTTTGTGACATCTCAGACATTTTTTAGTTTTGTGTCGAAATTGTTCGTACATCAATAATTGGCTCTCAATTAATTAGAATTGAGAAAAACAGTTTTTTGTACACATTGTGGCTATGAAGTTGATTAAATTAAATTACTTATCTTTTCCATGTAAACTTACAAACTGTAGCAAATAAGGGTATAGTAGTACTCCGTCTCTAATCTAGAGAATATATTGTCCTAGTGTAATATTATTTGGATCGAATTGATCTTAAAGTAATTTTATATCATTTTTCGTGCAAAATGAATACATAATAAATTGTCCTTAAGTTTCCATTAAAATTTGATACAACTACAAGTGTGCTATAATATTCATGCAATAAAATTCCGTAGCCACCATACTAATAACTTCCTGGCCAATACTTCCCTGATAACATATAATCTTATTAAATAATTTATTTTGTGTAGCGATTAAAAAAGTGCAAGTAAACATACCTTATAATTTATTATGCTGTATTTAGTAGTATCGAATTAATAACTAGACCTAAAATTTAAACATATTATTTTTAAATTCAGTTTGAATGTATTATTCATTAAAATGTGGTTACTACTGCCATTCTAAATGTTAACAAGGAAATGTGCGGTTTGACACTTCAAGTGTTTCTAGTCGTACAGGCTTGACGTTTATTTTAATAAAATCTGCAAACAATGGACAGAGAATAGTTTACGGTTTTACGTACTAAAGTGAGCCTTCTAAGGAGTAAATCAGTTTCATCCAAGTTTTCCTTAATGTTGCAATAAACAAAAGTTGCAATAACTTCGTATAAATTCCTCTTAAGAACATATTAATGTTTTTTGGTTATGCTGGTACATAGTAGGAGCGTTGCTACCACTGACTGATTGTGAGTATATTGGCTTTCTTACAATTTATTATGTAGTCATACTCATACAGACTCAGTAATTACAGTTCTATGATCCTCTCCTACTGTGACTTAATTGAATTAATTAATTCAATGCAATTTATATTTCGGATGAGAACAATTTGAGTTATAATCACTATTTACCATTGAAAACAACTTGTCTACTTTGTGCACAATAATTAAATCAATTATCCAACAATGGAGAAGTGGACGGAAATTTCCACCACCAGACTCTTCTTCCCAGACAGTGAGTCAAGAAAGTATTACACCACTACTGAGGTTCGTCTAAGATTTTCTCTGCATAAAGTCAACAAAAAATTGTAAATCGTTAATCAGTTTCGCCATAAGTACAATTATAACACGTTTCGTTAATTTAGTCTCCTGTCATGTACATATACGCTTTAGACTATTTACATTTGCAAAGGTACAAAATATCCTATCCCTTATAAATCTTTCTGACATTAACCTGATTCGGTAGGTTGAATTTTTCTGCCCGAGAAAAACATAATGTTACAAATATTAATGAGAGTACAAGTGTAAGATGATTTTTTCCATAGGGAACGTATCATCCCCTTGAATCGGTAGGTACTGGGTTTGTGCAATTATCAGACCTATGCTGTAAGTGAGTGTGAGGAATAGTCAGTACCACTGTGAAATACAAATAAAGTTGTAGCTTTTGCTATATATGACTTTGTGTAATATAATGATAATGAATATGATTATATATACAGCCGTGTTATTGCCGTAGAATGTTAAAAAAATAATTGCACTAATATTGAATTTAAAGCATTCTTATTTGGGAACCATGAGGATAATACATCATTCCTCCAGACGTGCATAGCATCTCATATTATCATTTGACTTGTCTAACAGCATGGTGTTTTTGGTAACGCCAAGCCAACAGTCATGTCTGTTGTTTTTTGATTTTTTTCGAGAAGAGACTACGAGAGCGATACAAAGAAAGATAGGAGAAGAGCATATGTACTATTTATCTGTAAATGAGAATGTATGCTGCACAAAACACTTAAATTCAGTACTGGTATTTGCATTTAATAGTCCACTTTGTTTGGCGTGAACGTAAAGAGCATTGTGATGTAATGACTAAATAATTTCTTAATGTGAATTTACTGTTGTGTGTTTCTTTCCAATTGTTGTTTAAAACTCGTCTTGAAATGTTGTAGAGAGACACCAAGTAAAAAATACGTCTCTTCTGACTACGCTTTGACATTTGCTGGTTGCAGAGATTGCACTTGAGACTTTACATATCTCTAATAGATTCTGTAGATTTACAAAAACCCTGTGTTGTGCCATAATTTATTCATCTCCAAATTTTGGAAATGCGGCATGGTAATTTATCGTCTCTGCGGCAGTTCACCAATGAAAAAATATTACTTAACAACAACACAATAATTAATACAAAACTAAATGGAAGCTCGATCTCTGTATAATACTTTTCCCAAAATCAGGTTTAATATAATGCAGATACGTATATTTGCTTATTGTGGGTGATTCACACATATGGTGCTGTGTACTAAATAGCTCGTATGTGTTTAAAAGTATGTTTGTATTTTTATTTACTGTGTCCGATCGATGAACGTTGCAAAACTCTTCGAGAAGGATTAAAAGAACATTATGTGTACTTACGTTAAACCTGATAAAATCCTATATTTACTGCAATACGTCAATTCAGCATTTAATGACTTACAATGGTAATTTTTTTAATGCCACAATATATCTTACGTATATAGTCAAGTGTGAAAAACTTTTTTCTATTAATAAAATATCAATAGTCAGTTACCACCACCATTTTCCGTTAATTTTGTATGAATTTCCTTTTCCCAATTATTGTGATAGACTGCCTGGTTAGTTTGAGTTACGATGTGCACGTGTGTTGTTTAAACTACTCGACTGGTTTCTCCATATTCTCCATATCTATACACATGAAAGAATTATAATGACAATCAACTCACATAATATTATTAGAATAATTCGTGTTCCAGTATAATTCTCTAATACAATATAACATTTTCTACTTCGTATTGCACTAACCATCTAATTATTATTTATTGAAACCCGCACTAGCAATAAGTAAGTCTGTAGTATAAAAATCCTGCTTAGTTTTCGTTGTCAGCAACATAACTTTTACACACACGGATTATTTCTTTGATATGTAGTCATGCATGGACATATATGAGTTTTGTAAGTACATTGTGCACAATAAGAATACAACATGGAATAATGTTTCATAATGAAGCTTTCAGAAAGCACTAAATTGCTTTAAGTTTTCATTAGCTGGGCAAGTTCATTTTGTTTCAGTTCATTCCGAATGAATGGGTTATTACCAGACTAATGTGTAATTAAGAACAGACGTATGTATTTGCTTGTTATACTTTCAATTTGCATATGAAGGGTTTGTCATACCATTGTAACCCAAACTCGTTACAAATAACAAAGTAACATTTTTATGGCGTGTTTTCCTCTCGTCTTCTTTCTTCGTCTCACATCTTGCATTGTATTACACATTGCACTTTGTAGTGTAGCACATCACGTTCCTTCTACATCTTTCTTCGTTTCTTGTAATGTCTTCTAGATAACATTTTTTCCACGAGTGTGCAATAGTAATAATATTAGGCGATAAGCAATCAGTACTACACTCTCCTTATGCTTACCATCATCATCCGACAATGCCTATCGGCACTATGCTATTTTCCAACCCAATCGCAACTACAAAATGTCTACATGCCTACCTTTTACTTTTACCTACACAAACTAAGCAGACAAATGTAATAAAAGTAATTAGATTTCCATCTTACAAGTTTGGCTTGTTATATAGCATGTACAACAAAACTATATATAAAATTATTGGATACGTTGAAATGTTGATAAGGAATTATGAGATCATCGTTTGATATAAATAAATGCTTATGGCATATTTGCGAATCATTAAGACGATTATTCGATTTCTAACAACTCACTGTTTACTCAAACCCAGATATCTTGTTCTTTTTATTTCAGTTGTTTATATTGTAGTTTTTTCAAAAATCATCAACAGCAAGAAAAAATACAATCGCTTGTAATTGCTTAGTACATATAGTCATAGCAAGATTCTGAGGTTGGAAGAATTACATTAAATATTATTTTTAGTCGTTTAGAATTTTATTTAATGGGAGTGTGCATTCTTGTAGCAAATATTAAAAATGCTCAAATGGAATAAATAAGCACATAGCAATTGAAATGGTATCCAGTATACCTATACGTAAGTGCTTAGAATTCTCTTCTGAAATTTTTATAGTGGCCATTGGACATTTATTTTATTGTATAGTGACATTAATTCTATAAGTGAATTCCTTATCGTTTGACAAATGCGTAATGGCTGCAATAATATTTTTCAAAGTGTCTTCTGTCTTGTGCTTGTTCTTCTCTCGATTGCATTGTTTCAATCGATAAAATTTTATTACGTTGTTCACTAACTATAACACATAGCACTATAATATGGCTAACGTAAGTAGTCATGGAATCTGGGATGCATTTCTGAGTTAGTTGAAGAATGGGACAAGACAGAATACAAACTACAATTTCACTGACATTGTCAGATAATAATAATTTAGTTATAGACTGCATTGTGAGTGTAAGAGATGACTATGGTCATGTGAGAGCTCAATTATTTATTTGTTCATTGTACGTACGTAGCAGACTTAGAGAATGCAAGTAATAAGTACGGGGGACAAAGGAGTTGAGTTTTAGTGTAGGTAGGTAAACGTTTTCAAATGAATTTTTGTGTAGGATGATAAGGGTTAGCTTGACTGCTGTCTGGCAACCTTATATGTTGACTTGTTCTCTGAAACAATATCAGCTTTACAGCAACCAGTCAGTTTAATGGTAATAATAGTCTAGAATGTGCATAAGAAAAGTATTTATTAGATGGCATTTGATGCCTCGCTTAATAGAAAACCACAACTGAAGATTACAACGTACAACATCACACTACTACTACACCCTCATTCTGGCCTAACCAGCCAGATCTCATTTAAATGCGACACCAACACCACACCGTCCTTATTACTCCACTGATATTCCCCGAGACAGAAAAAATACTAAATATGCCTAACAATTTATTTATATTACTTGTATGAAACATAATACCAGCAGGATTGCACTAATGTACCTAATTTGTTCCATGTAATAATATTATGTCATATAATATGCTTACGCTACAACTATTTGCCATGCTCATACTCAATCTTGATAAACCAAATATTTTTAACGATCAGGAATGCTAAGGCTATATTTTACTATAGGAACGCCGGTATGTCTATCACAAAAGTTATTCAGTACCTACTACATTATGAGACTTATTAAATTATATTGCATTCTCTCGTAATTATGTTACGATTGTAGCTCGAATGTGCTTTTCCAGATAATGGTCACATTAGTCATCCTTCATCGGTCGGCATTTCTGATAAGTATTTGGGTGTTCTGTTGACAAAGAATGGTAATAATAACCTGGAAATTAAACCTTGTTGCAATATTTGTACTTTTAGTGCAGGAAAAATGTTGACTGTGCAAGTGCCTATGTTAAATCACGGCGCAGTTTAACCATGTAATGCTGATGAATAATGAGGAGAAATAAGATAATAATAAAATGTGACGGTATAGAGCCTTTAGGAATAATATCCACGAACTCTGTGTATTGTGAAATCTCGTTAAATACAATAGAATGCTAATTAATTATCATAATGTCATTATTACTTATAGATTAGGGTTGTGTTTCAAATGCCTCCATATACGCAGCAGCGGCTTTTTTGATGATTAATTGATTATAATATAAATATTATGCACTTCCTACCCAAATCTAACATGCAACATACTATTTTGCGCTGCCGTATGTTATTGTAAAATATTTTATGTGATTTTTGCGTGTTCTTATGCTTGTTATGTTGAATGGAGCGATATGCCATTTATTTAAGGCTTTACTGCATGTGCAAAGCCTTATGTGTATATTTTACTAAAGAATAAGTTTATTCGTGTGAATTTATATTATTTGTTTCAAAAACACTTTCTTATGAATCAGAATAATATGTTTTAGTTATAGGTAGGATTGAAGGATTATAATGTTTAGAGCGTAACACAATGAAAATGATGATGACTGGATTATTAGCATAGAAAATTTTATAATGATTCATTACTTGGCAGATCGTGTTTCAAGTTTTACTATTAGCAAGTTTACTTACAACATCCTCCAGACGGGAAAATATTTGTTGTTTATTCCCTCATTGAAGCTCGTGATGACAAAGTATTCCATAACGTAAAATCATTATAACACATTACATATTACCTGTTAAGGTATTATGGTCGCGCCTTTGTTCTGCAGCTTAAAAGATTATAATATTTCTCATTCAATCTTATTATTCATCGAGACTTTTCTGAAGCCATCCAGTAGTGTAACTAATGCTAATTTTGCGATGCTCGTGAACGGCTGCAATTTTATTTACGACAAAATATCACGTTATTCACGTTTCTAAAAACGGCTGCTAAAATTGGTCCAAATGCGGATATACAGCGTGCATACGTAATAAAATATCCTTTTTCTATGTAAATTTCCTTCTAAATATGATTTCATGTTACTGTGTATATATGGGATGCATGCGTATGTAGATTTTCTTAGAAAACAAGTAACTGAGCATACACTTTGTCTGCTAATAATTGTCAATTAGCATTGGAATCGCTTTTGATAGATTTTAAGTTGAGACTTGTTCGGTAATTCAACTGCATTGCATGAGAGTGACTGATTGTAAATGTAAACAACTAGGTATGTCTTACGTTTACCTAATAAATCTCATGTTTCTTTCAGCACAGTGGGTAGTTGTCAATGTCTCCAAGTTCTTGTTAACACAAGCTCTGCGAAATAATTGTTTTTTAAAATTGGATAGGATATCAAGTAGACAAAGCTTTCTGGCAACAGGAGTACTGTGTGTGTATGTGTGAAATTCACATGGAGATTGTCAGATGTGTTTTTCACATTTTGTCAATTCTAGACAGGATTTGCAAGATACACAATTAACTTAAATTAGCTGCCTTACTATAGAATTATTTGGTCTTTTATGGGGAATATGCAAATATTATTATATGCATACGTACAAAATAAGATTTATAAAGAGTCGTTTTTTATTTTAACCTCTTCATACCTCCTATGTAGAATATACACATGTACATGTAGGGCATCGTATATATTTAGATTTTTATTATAAGCGGTATTGTGTAACAAAATTGTACTAAAGTTTAATTTACTATTTGCAATGTATTTAATATATGCCTGATGTAAAACACGAAATTAAGAAAAAGGTTTTAAGGAGAAATTCAGACCTTTACGGTTGTTGCTTATGATATAAAACTTACTGTGGAGTTGTAGTTGGTAGTTGTAGTGCGTGAAACCAAAGGAAACATGGAAAGTAAACCTGGAGATAAAAAGTTATTTTTTTTCTTCCTCTGTAGAAATATTCAGAATTGCGGGACCTCTTCCGCACTGCAAGTATGAATATCCAGAAAATACCAGTTTGAAAGTGATTATTTCGTATTTTAACGTTCCTGTTAGCGTTGATTGGAAGGCATATGCAAAATCAATGTCCTAATTTAAGGATTAAAGCAACCACTCCTTTTAGTTATCGACTGTTGTTATCTTAACTAACATTTGTAGCTAACAAGTTGTAGTATTTAGGTATTTGTAAATTGTCTCATGTATATTCCGTACGTACTCTTGGCAAAATCCAGTCCCTGTTCAAAATGACAATGATGGCCTGTTCATGTCTTCATTGGCGGTTTTAATGTGTCTGAATATTTATTTGCATACGTGTAGGTAGGTTTGTTCTGTTATGTGAGATGTGCAGTACAGGTACTCGGTAATAATAGGACGGACGATTGTTTCATCTCACTGATAGTTGTTTGGCTGTTAGTTGGTGTTTATATGTGTACAGCACAATTAACAGGAAGTAGCAACAGCTTACAAGGCAGTTTCCACTTGAGTCTTTTAGTAGTCAGCTTGAGAGATATTAGATAATATGTTGTGTGATTCTGTCCAACTTGGGTCGTCAGATTTGTCATTAAGATAGCAAAAGAATTGAAGTGAACAAAAGATTCAAGTCCCACACGTATGTGAAAGACAACCCTATTTTATTGTCACCTTTGTACAAGATCATCAATAATTGTTGATTGGAATACAACAAACTATCTAGTAAAATTCATCTCGGAAGTGTCTCGTGCTTCACTTCATTCTTTCTTCACGCAAAAATATTATTCACTTTATGTATATACTCTACATATCATTTTTTCCTTGTCATACCTTAAAAATGCCAACAGCTATACAGGCACATGCAATTAAGGCACACACTATTTTTCTCTATACTGCATACTGTCTCAATGATACGTACAAATTTCAATGTCACTTATTGTGTGCTCAGACAGCATATATAATTCAAAGTGCAATAAAATTAAATTTCTCTGTGTAAAATAATTTACATTATTCGTACGTATCAATTTTTATATTTTTAGTGCACGTATTTATAATGAGAAGTATTTATTGTGCACGCTATATTATTCACTGCGCAAGAAAAGAATTTTTGTAAAGGGTTGTTGAAAAATTGATTGGATTATTATGGTCTATACTCTATACTTATTAAATAAACCGTAATGTTCACAAAGAAGGCAGATCAAACCTTTACTTTTTGTATGAATTGAATTATTTTAACATTGCGTAATTATGTGTGTATGCCTACATAATTTGTTCAGTACAAACGATATGGACAGTTACTTTTATACTTACCTACTTAAGATTAGCAATATCAACAGCATGCTACAGTTATGCACACATGTAACATGTCATCAGAGAGAAATGAAATGAAAAGGAGATGAAGCTGGAGGGGAGGGCATCTCCGGTTTACCTTGACTGGCAATTACGATTGTTCATCTCTTATTATTTTTATGTTTGTATAAAATTACAGAATTATACTATTACTTATTTACAATACAACACATCTAAACAAAAACCATTTTTGAGATCTTCAATGTGTTTTCCATTGCACGTAGCTGTGAGTGTCTCGTGTAAATTCTCCAGAACAAAAAATATAAATAAATTTTGAGATTTCTAACTGCAAGTTCCTGCTTCGTCTCTTACATGGCAATCCCTATGTTCTATTCTAGTAACTAGTGTAAGTGTACAATGCTCGCTGCATGGTACATACTACATACAGTATAAATGAAAAGAATATTTATACATACACCTTTTACCACACGGCTGATTTTAACAGATATTGTATAACATGGCACAGAGCTGTTAAATGCATGTGTAGGTAGTAGGTGGGTTTTTATTAAAAAGTTTTAATATTTTAATGTAGAATTTTAAAGAATACAGCTACAGTCAGGGATTAAGACCGTCTTCTGAAATTCATACATGTAACATGTAAGTAATAATATAGTACACGTTTTATAAAATATTTCGGTAAGCTATGTAGTACTTGCACACGAATGCGTTGTACTTTGTACTGATGAATGAGTTGTGCAGTCAACAAGAGAACTTGACAATTAGTTGTTTTAACTGGCTTGACAGCAAATTCCCTCCCTAGGCAGGAAAAGTTGACTGCTGCCATTTGCACAAAATACTGCACCTACACGTTGCTTTTTGTGGCTTTACTATAATCTCATCTTAAGACCAATACTATGAGGATGCACATTATTTCGTGGTCCTGTAGCTGTGCCATGTACGTGCATATAGTCAACTTTTTAAGTTTTTGTCTACAGGGTGCCAGTGCCAAGCACATTTTTATTCTACATGATAATCCTGGAAATTGTGTTTGATGCAAATATCAGTACAAATAAAATATATACTACGTCAACTGCAAGCGCCAAAAAATCTGCAAGAAGAAGCCGTGCAGCATTGAATATCACTTGGCTGTTGAATTTGGTCGTATTCTTTTATTATCTCCATGGTCCTCTTCTGAGTCTTCTTCTGTTGCCTCAGTCAACGTCAGCAGCATTCGTTTTTAGTAAGGAAGGACCAAAATAACCATAATGGTGTATTATTACACCATGCACTAATCTGGGAAAGAGTTATAATTTAATCTTTTTACTACATTATGGTTCGCACAAATAAATACTACAGTAAGTATTTATGCTGCTACTATCTCTCTTCTGTGAATAAAATTTCGTCTCAGTTGAAAAGTTGACAGCTATTTATGATTAATCAAATGTGACCCCAAATAATTGACTGTAAAAATTATAAACAGAGAGATTTAACCCCCGACATGAAAAGAGGCACGAAAAAAGATGTTCAGGTGAAAGGTTATGGTGATAGAAGTTGTAAGATTTAGCAGACCATCGCACATGCTAAGAATATCCTCTGTACTTTGCATTTACATCGTTTCTTCGCTTCAGCATACTTCCACTTTCTGTGTAATGACATACACACCCGTAACATGATAACTGTGAGTTACCACTCTTGACATTTCCACTTGTACACTATTAAAAATATTACACAGATGTGATAGAGATATCAGACATCTCAGACTTCAGACGTATTCATAAATAACTCATGGTGCGGTAAATTATATTTACATTCGAACACGAAATTAAGAAAAAGGTTTTAAGGAGAAATTCAGACCTTTACGGTTGTTGCTTATGATATAAAACTTACTGTGGAGTTGTAGTTGGTAGTTGTAGTGCGTGAAACCAAAGGAAACATTACACAGATGTGATAGAGATATCAGACATCTCAGACTTCAGACGTATTCATAAATAACTCATGGTGCGGTAAATTATATTTACATTCGCTGCTTTTCATATTCATGCAGGTCAGCCAGTTTTATCTCCTCAACTACGTATGAGATTATGAGATGTAATTATGAACACGATCAAAACTACATTATATCAAACATGTAATGAATTCTTAAATCGTTCAATAATTAAGAATCGGGCCTTTTTTATTTTATTGAATACTTCTTCATATAAATACGCATAGAGATTTGTGTTTCTCTTAACAACATTCAAATTTTAATGACAGGTATTTCATCCTCAAATTTAATTTAATTTTCTTTTTAACGACCTTTTACGAGACGTTTCATTTTTTACAAAACAAAATATTTGTCTGTCAGTCTCTTAACTTATTTTTGTTTACCGACCGACTATGAATCACATCGTTGTACATACGACATACCATGAAAACAGCATAATTGAAACAGTTTAGATAAATATTTATGATTTTATGTGAAAAGAATTTTTCTTTTCACAACAGAATCATACGACTCGCAGAAGTTACATTCAAAACATATTTTTCAATTTTCACATTATCCTGAATATAAAACAATGCCTCAGTGAATATGGGATCTTCAGCGTGGATCTCAAACTAATTGTAAACTCGAAAAATTATGATATAAATACATGTCTTTTTATACATTTCAATTTTATTAATAAGTAAGTGGGAAAAGGGAATTTAGTACAAGTGTCTGATGTGAGCTTGAAAGGTATTTACTGTAATTGCTAATGTTTCTGTATATGTAGTGATAATTTGTTGGAACGTGTTAAAGGCCAGTAAAACAAATTAATGTGTTATGCGTGGTTATGGTCTCCCTTTTGGCTTATCACATGTTTTAATTAGCTGGTTGAACTGAGAAGAGAACTGATAAGTAGGTAATGCTGATGTTGCTGTTGAACTGTTCATCTAGGTTATTCCTCAATAGTGATCATGCATGCAAAATCTTCCAAACGTCACTCGAGAGTCGAGGCTACAACAAGCGTCACCCTTACTCGACCATGGGTCAAAATAAAATTTCGTACTTTTAAAGCCTAGAGCAATTAGGAGATGAAAATAACTGAAAATTAATGTTTAAAGCAGTGAGTAAATTCCGGAATTAAAATACGCAGTTTTTTAATAACCTAAAGTGTCAAGCAAACAAAGGAATTTTTTGTCTATTTTAAAAATAGCAGAAGAATATAAGAATTGAGAAAATTTACAATGTCAGGAGGTTAAGACACTTATTGTTACAACAATTTTGTTACCCTGGTCGGTCGGCCGATGCGTCAGCACCGCCGTGTCACCCGATCCTCAATCGCAGGTTCTGGAAGATTTTGCAGGTATGATAGTGATTAGTTACTTTTCCATCACATAATTAACTGAATAGGCTAAGGCGGTTCAGTCTAGCTTGTCTCATTTGTTTAAGAGGATTCACAATTCACACTGTTCACTGCTAGTTTGTTGACTTGAGTGGTTTCAATTGGATCAGTTTTTGTAGCTTAATATATGTACACGATTTATTTTTATTAGTGCAATTTAGATTTTTGAGCTGAAAATGACACAATGACCAGAGAAACAAAAGAAAATAGAGTACAAACTCAAATTGATATTTTATTTCTGTTTCTGCACCATTAAATAATTTTCTTGTGTCTTTCGCATTGTCTTTTGTGTGAGCATCATCCAAAGCATAATTTATCATGTAAGTGCAAACTTCATAGTTATTAGTTATTACTTGCTTATTATGCATCACGCCATAATTTACTGTAATCTTTAAAAACATTTAAAATATTCAGTCGACGAAAGTCCAAGTTTAATGAGGATGATTTATTATACAAAATTTAATATTTTTAATTCCAATTTTGCTAAGTAGCAGAATCTTCTATTTGGCCGAATCGCCGAATTGTCTGCTTAATGTTTGATGTCATTTTCATTATCATCGTTTTAAGAAAGTGATATTAAAATTTATGACTGTTAATAAGGCTAACATTCATTGGTTATGTTGTATTACACTTATTTGTTAGTGTTTAAAATACCGAATAAAATGCAATATCTTTATTTACTGATGTATACCAAAAAATTATACTAGTGCGGAATTAAGTGGACAAAAAGTTCATAATCGTAATAGGTATACGCTTGTCTCTTGGAATTACTCAATGATATTGTGTGAGTTAAAGTTTACCTGTAGGTAGGCTGTGTCTACTCAGTCTACTGTAATTGCGAACCATGGTAGGTTCATATTTATTACACACAAAACTTTTCTTGTTTCTTTTAAATAGATTTGCATACAATTACTAATACTTAATGCCAAAAGAAGTTGTAAATACTGTTTGTTCTTCACGAGAAAAACATTATGTTAGAAAATCAAACACAATAAAATAACTAAATAACAAACTAGGTAGTGGCTGCGCTGAAAGTAATCCTACCTAATGTTTATCTATCGTAAATAATTTTGTTTGTGTAAATAATAGAATGTGTAGAAAAGTAATGAAAGTCGTATTTGCAGTTGCATTCGCTTAAGAGAGAGAAAAACCATATAGTTATTAAGTAGCGTAAGCTACTTTATCAGAATGTTGTCTGTCCCTCCGTCCTTCTGTGACCACCATAACTCACCAATGGTCATGGTTAAACACAATTCGTTCAAACTTCTCTTACATTATCTCTGGGTCACAACAAATGTCATGGTCAGCAAAGGTTAGAAAATAGAGTCAATCGGAGACATGCAAAGTTTAGTAGCGAAAGCTAATTTGTAGGAATATTCTGTCTGTCCGTCTGTGTATCGTATTTTATATCTCGACGACCAATCAACTTAATTCGTCCAAAAGTTGTCGAAGCCCTTGAAAACTCATTTGGCAACTACAGTTGGCAAATCAGTTGACAACAATGAACAACTGTTAGGTAACATAGGTTGCTTCGCTACTTTATTACATCCGGTTTACAATGGTTAATTTATTGTTGAAAGCCACTATGCCCACTATATGCATCATGTCGTTTGAACCTGGTGGAAATACTACTTTTGTCATTGAATGACAGATTAAGTTTATTGTTTTACCTTGAGGGGATGAGTACAAACAACAAACGGTGGTGACTCAATGAATCTTGAATTCCAGTCCATTAATTACATTAATTTCGTTGTAAGAAAGACAAGCAACGATCATTATTGAGACTTAGCCCTTGCAGTTAGTTATGTTATGAGCGGGAGAATGTTGCCAAAGAATACAAACCATGATTTTCCTATATCATGTCGTATGTTTAAACCAAAACCAGTTTAAATGTATAGCCAAAAGTTGGTTTCACTTACCAGAGGTGTAAAATGTTGCAGAGTTGCACTTGGAATGTCTCATCGGATCTCTTTCTTTATATTTTACATAATCGAGGACAAATAGTTAACTTGCATCTCTACCGCAAACACAAAATTCCCAAACTTCTCAGTTTCATGCAAAAAATTGCATGAAGTTTTTTTAAAACTTTTTTCGTGCAGTTTTTAATTAAGTTTTTTTGTTCTAATCCTTAATCCTTGGCACCTTTGGAATTATTATCCCTTGGTCGTAGTGGTCATAATATATAATATATTATATTAATTCTGACGTTTTAACAATTATGGATAGTATAATAATAATAAACCGGTTAACACCGGGCGTAATGAAACAACGAAGTTGCGTACTATTAAAAAAATAAAAAAATTAGGCTTTTTGAAAACTTATGTATAATTTCACTTGGCTTTAGTATGAAAATTTACATATGAATTGCTCACATGCATTAATATTACGCATCTAATCTGCTACACTACACCACAGCAATATTTACTCACAACTCCTGGTACATTATACTTATTATCTGAAACCGTTCTTGAAGTAACGGTGTCAATGGTCATGAAGGAGTTCACCGATTGACCTGGTGAACTTAACCTCGGACATGACCTGTATAGTAGTTGTAGCAAATGTGAAGTCATTAGCTGAAACCTTTTTGGAGTTATCATGCGTACTGACAGACGGACGGATACAGGGACAGAGTGAAATTATATAAACAACTTCGTTGTTTAATAATGTGTGTACTACTAATGTTAATACTGTTAGATGCTTTTGTCCGAGTCATCATATTTTTTAATTTGCTGAACACATTTGATTAATAAATTGATTCAGCTAGAAATTAAGCGTGCCATAAGCAATGAATAATATTTATTGCAGGCAGCTGATGTGAAAACGATTAACACAAGCCGTTATCTAGGATAGACAGGTTAATTGCACATTCTGACTTCATGACTGAATGTGGTACAGAAGTACTGCAGTTTATTTCATTTTATTTGGCGTATGCTTCGTCTCATATTATTCTCATAATCGTGTTGCATGATGAACATTTACACGTGTTGCTAAGAAAATGGAATTTCTTTTGAGAAATGAATAATTTATTTATTTATTCATAATATCGTTCTACTAGGGCTGTATATCTGGGCACATCTGCTGTATAGTATAGTAGTCTTGTAGTAATTTTCTGCTTTTAATTGCACTGCTGGTATTCAGGCGCGTAACTAGAAAAAATCGATTATTTGCGGCCTAGATACGCCTTTGCTGGTATTTTACATTCATAAACCTTAAATTGTTAACAATAATAATTTTCTTATGATACCTATCTATGAATATGAATTTTAACTTAATATCTGTTTTTATTTGATTTCAGATGGCTGACTCTGATGACGTGAGCAGTCCTGGTTTAAATGGACAGACCATGGGAATTCTTAATGGTGTTCAGTCAACCGGGAATGTCCAGGTATTAAATAGTGTATGTGAAAAAATATTTCTATTCTTTCTACCTTCTCTACCCTAAATCGTGACTAACTATAAACTAATTTTTAATACTATATTGTCATTAAAAGTCGTAAATAATAAAGTTGTTTGCTTTTAATGTCTGTGTACGTTGTACGTGCTAGATAGAACCACAACATTAAGTTCACTTTGTTTTATTAGTCGCACAATAATAAAAAGTCATACAATACTGTTTGCCATTTCTGTCCGTGTTTATTAAGTATCAAATGTCGCAACATAAATATACATTAATTCAATTTGCATATGCGTACAACTTACGTAGTACTTACCAGCGTTCAAGTTTTTTTTTATCACAAACGTGTTTTTGCACATTACGTGGTGTTACACTTCCAGCAATTTTTCATGAGCACGTGCTTTACGAAGTGTTATTATGTTATTCATTATTTTTGAACGTTATTTTTATTTTTATATTACAATTAGTCAAAAGTGTTTTGCGTAACAATTTGAACTTGTTTGCTGAAGTACCTACTGTACTCCTTAAAATTAATGCGCATTTTAAGACTATACCTATACAGTTTCAAGCTAAAGCCGAGACTGCATGTTAACGTTTGTAGTAATAGTACCAACTTGTTCTCATCTTTTTACCGATAGCTAAAGCTTTCGTATGTATGGCAATTACATTTATGTATGTACCATTTATGTACTAAAATGGCATTTTAGTTTTTAGAAAATAATATATTTTATTTGATATCTATATGAAAAATTAATAGGTATTTATGAAGGAAGAGGTATAAATGCATACATATTGCTAAATAGCATGCATACGCATAATATTTAGTGGTGATTATTTTTCTAACTAATTTTTTGCAATTTTTACAGAGTAAAGCAGCTGCCTTTTCTCGAATGAACTCATCGCAATCTCAGCAAACAGTGAACGTCTCGAGTCGTCGCAATGTCCATTCAGTCATGTCCTCATCACACCACCAACACCAAACAAACGAAACACAAACCTCTATGAAACAATCATCTAGCCAGCACGTTAAAACCAATTTATCGGAAATGCAAAGCCGAATGTCTCAAATGAAGGCGTTGAGTCAGCAGACAACGACGTCTTCAACATCCTCTTCGTCCACATCCTCATCTTCCAACTCATCCTCCATAGCATCCATCACAGCCAGTTCAAAAGCAAAATCTGCACTGGGATCCAACAATCTCTCACCTCTAAAATTAATTGACAATAAAGCCCTTGTGGATCACAATGGATGTGACAGTGCCCCTCTGGACACCGGAACGGTGCTTGTACAAGAAATCCCATTTCCTACATCGGCAGATATGCAAATGACCCCGGTGCTTCCAAATTCCCCTCTGGCCAGTCCCAATCTAGTCATGAACAATCATCCAAACTCTGCGTTAGCATTGGTCCAACCAGAGGATGGATCTCTTGGTAATATTGATGGAACTCCTCAAAGTTTTAGATTCGAACAGAAAAAAGTTGCGTCATCCTCATCTACGAAATTCCGAAGTGGAAATTACAGCACCGAACAAACTTCATCCAATGCGGCCGAAATGAAAAGATTACAGGCTGGAGATGTAAGTTACGAAGAAAAAGCGTCGGCCCAAGCACTGCGTCAAAAAGTTGAAGTTGATGGAATCACTGCCGAAAAAACATCCGCACTCAAACAAGAGCAAAGGTAAAAAACAATTCCATTTCGTAGAACTCTCAATTTGTTTAAGTTCCGGAAACCTTATCTGAAAAATATAAAAAGGGTTTATAGGATTTTGATATACAATAATTCTTCGGAGACATTTATTAAGAGTTTTTTTGGGAATAAACAGGTCATTAACTCAAGGTGGTGTAACAGAAGAGGAAACTCGACGAGCTGCTGCCGCATCTGTGAAACTTTCCACTGAAAATTTTACCGCTGAGAAAAGAGCCATGGCCCACGAACAAAGAAAACAAACGAGACTTACAGGAACAGTCATAAATTCTGAAAAGCATATGTCCGCCGCCACACAATCAAAACTCACCTTTAAAAATCAACTTGCTCTTACCTCTACGGCGTCTGATAATGGTATGTATTGCTTGTGATTCCACTCTGATATTTTTTTAATTAATATTTCGCAATAACAATACTGTAGTGTTTAAAACTATTGTCGTCCATATTCAATTAAATGGTACAATTTTTTTCAAAATTTCAGTCTTTAAGTAATTAATATTTTTAATGAATTGAATTGCTAAGTGTAAATTATTACTCTAAGCTGGACTTAATTGAAACGAATGGAAATATTGCAGTATTGATTTTTGAGGACTTGGATTCGTTGGGATGGGACTCATCCCGACAAGATGTGGACAGAGTAATTGACAAGTATTCCAGCGAGCTGTCATCCATAGTAGAAGCACTCCGAGACTCTGAAGAAGATAGTATTAACTCTGTTCCACATCTGAATTATGCGTCAGGTGTGATGAAAGCCGCCTGGAGGGTGCCTGGCCATGGTCATCAAGTAAATTCATCAGTACAATCACACTTTTATTACTAACAATTTTTTTCTTTCAAATTAACAATACGATTTGCAACTACAACGTAGATAATGATTTGACTAGGTTGGTGGAAATCTCTGTGAAACATTACGAAAAATGGGAGGCTTGGATTTACTCATAGGAAATTTCTCTTCAAACAAAGCAGACTTGAGAGTTGCATCTGCAAGACTCTTGGAGCAATCCCTAACACCTGAAAATTGTAATTACGTCGTGGAAAAAGGATTTGATTGTTTGGATAAAGTTGTCAAAGTAATGAATCCAGTTTTTCTTACATTATTTCAATAGTACAAAGCATTCGGGGAGTAGTCGCAGAACTATATTAAAAATTGTTTTTTGTAGGTTGCATCTGAGCTTTGTGAAGTTGATGAAGCCCGAGTTGGAACAGGCTTGTTGCGTCATTTGTTCCGCCATAGTGAATCGACATGTAGTGACGTTTTGAGATTACAAGGTTTAGAACGGGTTATGATGGAATGTCGAAGAATTGATGTAGAAACCTTGCGAAATTGTGCTGGAGCTTTAGTAAACCTGTCATTGTACGGCGGAGCCGAAAATCAAGAAGTAATGATCAAACGAAAAGTACACCTGTGGCTTTTCCCCCTGGCGTTCAATCAAGATGATTCCATTAAATATTACGCTTGTTTGGCTATCGCTGCTCTCGTCGCAAATAAAGAAATTGAGGCTCAAATAATGAAATCAAGTAAGCCACTTTTATGGTGTCAATTATATCCCATTTGCTTTATTCAGCTGTCAACGGCTTGTAAAAAATGCATTTTATTGTCTACAGACACGTTACAGCTTGTTGAGCCGTTTCTAATATCTCACAACCCAGAAGAGTTTGCTGCATCTAATTCGTTTCACAGTCAAGGTCAGAGTGTTCAATGGCTGCAGAAATTGGTACCTGTACTCTCCTCGGAGCGAGAGGAAGCACGTTCCCTTGCAGCTTTTCATTTCTGGTAAGGAATATTGTCTTTGCTCATGACTTAATCAAGAAATCAAGAAGTGATATTAAAATGAACACGTGTTGTGTAGTATGGAAGCTGGAATCAAGAAACGACAAGGACAAACCAATGTTTTTCAAGAAATCAATGCAATAGAACCTTTGAAACGGGTTGCTTCTTCACCAAATGCTTTGGCATCAAAATTTGCTGCACAAGCTCTGAGACTGATTGGAGAGACGGTGCCACACAAACTTAGTCAGCAAGTCCCGCTGTGGTCAACGGAAGACGTTCGAGAGTGGGTTATCCAAAAAGGCTTTGTCAAATACGCCGATTCTTTCATGGCTTCCAGAGTTGACGGTGATCTCCTTCTTCAGTTAACAGAAGAAATGCTTCGAGAAGATATTAACATGGACAATGGCATATTACGAAAACGGTAAGCATGCATGTTAGAACAGATGTGAATCAAAATAATATAGGTATAATGTGCCTATACGTGTGCAGTGTAGTTTTGTAAGTACCCAATGAAAACCACACATCGTTCCTCTTCGTGAAATAACCCAGCGGAAATTCTTCCACTCGTACTCGTACTCAAACGATATTTATTGTAATGTAATGTAATGTAATGGCTTTATTGTCAAACTCTAGTCAACTTACAAAAAGTAAACTGGTCTCCCCCAGAGGACTTAGTGATGGGACTGCAATAAAATGCATACCATCAATCAAATGTTACACGGTTTAAATTAAATCGCTTAGAAATCTAGAATTTCACAACCTAAGTATATTGTAATTGAAATTGATGGGTATAATAGTTTTGTAGGTAGATCGGTTTCATTGTGAATTTAAATCGATCGCGATTTAACTATTGTTATACAAATTTTCGGAATATTTGGCTCTAATTTAATCTTTGTTTTTGCAACAGGTTTATGCGAGATTTACGAAGTTTGAAGAAGATGGCTGATTACTCCAGCTGCGACTCTTCCAGTCTGAATGATTTTCTTAGCTCGATACACCCAGAGTTCTCTGCTTACACGTACACACTTCTCAATTATCATGTGGACAAAGATACTCTTCGAAAGTGTTTGAACGAGGACTTTCTCGCTGAGTGTGGTGTGCAGAGCAGTATTCACAGGAAGAGAATAATGGATGCGTTGAAAGGTAACAATATAACCCAATTCACCATATTTAGCATTCTTTTTGCTGTAGTGTTGAAATTTGTCAATTTAATGTTAAATTATTAATAACCTCTTAAGTAGAAAACTCGGAGATGTCTCAAACATCGGAGGACAATCCGGATAAGCCTTTGGATGTATTTATAAGCTACAGAAGATCAAATGGTTCTCAACTTGCCAGTTTACTCAAAGTTCACCTCCAACTGCGAGGCTTCACAGTTTTTATTGACGTTGAACGGCTCGAGGCTGGGAAGTTTGATAATAATCTTCTTCAAAGCATTCGCCAAGCCAGGCATTTTTTACTTGTACTTACTCCAAATGCTCTGGATCGTTGTGTTGAAGACAAAGAATGTAAAGACTGGGTCCATCGGGTAAGAAACAAAGTTTTGTCGAATGACATTTTCATTTTCCATCTGTCTTTGGTATGATTTTTTATGAATGCAATTTTTAAATACTTCAAAATAGGAAATTGTCGCTGCACTTGACTCTCAGTGTAACATTGTTCCCATAATGGACAATTTCACTTGGCCTGAGACTGAACATTTGCCCGTAGACATGCAACCAGTCCTTTCATTCAACGGTGTCAAGTAAGCCTTTAACAAGGGGAGATATTGAAAACTTTTAATGTGGTCTGAATTGCTTCATAATTATGAATGGGTTTAATTTTAGATGGATACACGATTATCAAGATGCCTGTGTGGATAAGTTGGAAAGATTCCTGCGTGGCGAAATCGTGCCACGAGAGCCTGTTGCTAACAATCCCACCTCAGGTCAGTCAGCAATACCGTCAAATGCTGGTGCCAACACAACTCCGCGACCATCTCAACAGTATCAAAGAACAATCAGCGTTGGGTCAGAAGGTCGAACTGAAACGTAGTGAAAAGCGGTCTCATTCTGTAAATATAAATACTAAACAAATTAGTCAACTCAGTTAACTAGATTACTTTCACAGCCATCATACCTATTCAAAATTACGATAAGATTAACCCTAAGCATTTTAAACGATTTCCAGTCTCAACTTTTTGAAGATTCAAATTTTCTTAAATATTGCTGTTCTTGTGACAGAGTAACTGGAGAATTTCTCCTAATCTTAAGTTAGCGAGCTTGAAAATTGTCAATTGAACACATTATTATTATTGCAATTAATACATAGGACGTGTTTTCTTCTATGAGTATGACAAACCTAATTACAAATATAATTATGTGTACGTGCTTGTTTTTTCTTAACTTTTTATTTAAATGGTGTAAGTAAACTTACAATATAACAAATAAGTCTATGTATAATTACACAATACTTTACACAATTATATGCCTTTCAATTTCAACCCACAAGAGTGAGTGAGTGAAGAGTGACGTCTACTAAATGGAGGTGTTAATCTCTTAACGTCTTTACATTTTCATTTCGTCATTCAGTCATTATTTGCAGTTAGATTTTTACATTTTCAACCATTGACGACATTAAAAATGTCCAAAAATTTATGTGCCATAATATTTCATTTCAAGAGATGCTAAACAACGCTGCACTTTTGCCTAAGTTATGATAAATTACTGATGTATAAAAAATAACTTTCTTGCGATTAAACAGCTAATTTAATATCAGCAATAACTTACGGTTAGTAATTTGTTTCAAAAGTGTTTTCTTTTTATGTAGTATGGTGGATCAATGTAAGTATGTCAGCTCTCTTTAGAGTAGTTGGTATAGTTACATTGCATTGTGGTCCTTCAGACACGTGCATAGTTAACACTCTATTACTAATAGCTATTTTCACGCTTTGACATGAAATGTTATTTATTACAACATCCAATAGTTTTGTGCTAACATTGCATTCAAACAAAGTGTACGCACCAAACAATCCAAATCTGTCTCCATACTGGAAGTTTGGCTCATTGTCAGTTTCAGTTTTGTTTGAATGTTTTTTTAAATTGTGCTAAACGTGGTTGATACAGTGTAAAAATTACTAATTACCTCAATACTTACTATAAGGTTAGATTACTATTTCTATACCATAATATTACGTGTCAAGTGAGAGACTATGTACAAATGACTTATTACTTATACTATTAGTGAAGGTTTTTAAATTATTATGTAGTCTGGGCAATTTTTATTTGTCGAACACAAATACACTCATTCAGCCTCAGTTTAGACGCATCTCGTGGCGTATTTAATTGTTTGATATTAACTACTTGGTTTAGGAAAGGTGCACACGA
>JABASD010002623.1:0-25222 GCA_019776165.1 Pogonognathellus flavescens
CCCCCCCCCCTCAAACTTTTTCTGGCCCTACCAAATGGCGATCCTAGTTACGCGCCTGCTTATTTCCACTTATTAAATATTATTTTGCCTAGTTAATTAATAATTTATACAATTTCATCTCTTTTAGTTAATGCTGTCTGTGCTGTTTTTTTATCTAGTTTAAGTACAAACCTATCAAAATTGACAAAATATTTTTATTACATGTAAATGATATTTAGAAAAAGAGCAATTTGCGTTAAAAATGTAGCTTTAAAGGTTGAAATAAAAAAATGAGTATTATTATACGTTTGGGTAATGGGTACATTACACATTTTACATTTATTAAGTAATGAGAGCAATCAGAAGAAATAATGTTTAACTTAATTCGTCCAAACGTATTATTAAGACGGACTTGCATGTTTCAAAAATGGACATGTACATGTTCAAAAAAATGCCACAACATGTTCGAATACATGTTTACAAACGCATTTTTGAAAAACGTGTTTGAAAGTCATTTTTCAAGGAAGCATAATTTAATTTGAGTCTAATTTTCTCTACAAATGCAAACCATTCAGGAAAATTACATTACATTACAATTAAAATAGGAATAAAATTATGTCAAACCCAATTATTTGTTTAACAAAAAAATTATATCGCTGTGGTAGACCAAAAGAACGTTCCTGTAAAATCGTACCTTTAACCAAAATTTAACGTAACCGAGCGCCGAGTTTTGAATTTACATGTTTGTACATTATACATGTACATTTTTGAATTTGACCTTTGATATGACTCAGGTATCACGATATTAATAATACATTTTGAAGAATTAAGTTAACTATTCTACTAATTCCTTAATAGATGATGTACCTAAATGTAAAATTCTACTCGTCAATTTCATTTTAAATCTTTAAAGCATATTAAATAGGTAAAATTAATATTTTTAAGAGGCATAAGCAATTTAAAGTAAGGTCCGAAAAATACGAGTCATTGTAAAATTCACGCTTTAATAGAAGAATTTTGAAATATTAATGATATTGACCTACTTATTTTATGCTCCAAAGCATTACGACAAAAGTTTCATCAACAACGGTCCTAATCCAAATTTGGCTAATATTACGTGTTATGACAGGGTGTTCAGAAAGTAGCCTGCAACTCAGCCTCCCACATACACATGTATTTTAGTGCAGTGAAATATAATATCAGCAAATTACCTCGCAATGGGGTTCGTGAGAGAAAAGAATATCTGTATATAGTTTGGCTGAGTCACTAGAATAAATCAAAGTTTACACACTGATTTTTAAGTGGTTGCTTTACGTATGCCATATCCCTATCCCTTTTAAGCGGAAAAATAAAAAAATTCACAGCACAGGTAGGCCATGAAGTAAAATTAGAAAAATAGCAAGCGATTTTTTTTATCTCAATTATGACATGGCAGGTTCGTACAGTTACTGAGGTTACAGATGAATAAATGACATTTCGTTCCATATTTCTGGAAATGGATTATACATTAACTGAAATCACATATTCACGCATAATGATAATAATGAAATCGTTTGGTTTAAAATATAGCAGGCAGGATATAGCAGCACATTCAGAACTCAGATATTATGTCATAAAGGATTTAGTGAATTAATTCGAAGATTTTCCAATGAGAGAGGAAGAACAACCGCCTAACCACTTCCTCCTACAGGCGATTTTAAATAACAGATTGTGCCAAATAACATTATTAAGGTAACATTATTCATAAGTGATTAATATGGCTGCATTTGAAGCAAATACCCATAGCAAGCACTTTATGCACGACTCCAACAATTATTACTCTTTTCTATTTTATTGCTCAATAATATTTGTTAGACTCAAATTCCTGCAGTAGAATTGCATATTGATATCAAATGATGATTTTATTTACGGAGTAATTGTATAGAGCATTGCATTACGATATTCGACATGGCAAATATATTGCAATTTGAAACATAATATAAGACTCTAATTACTTTATGTACAGCGTTTGAATGCAAAAATTATTTAAGTGGTATAAGAGGAAAAGTAAACACTTTTTAAAACATTTTCATTCGCTTATATGAAAAACGCCAATTGCTTGTTTCAAATATCGAATACTATTTATCGAATATAATAACATTCAATATCAGAGACTTTTTCCTTTATGCCCAAAGTCATTTTTTTATTAAACACTAATCAATCTATAGATTTTGCGGTTTTCTTATTATTCTCAACATTATTTCTAGAGAAATGACGCAAACAATATATTTGTAGCTTAAAATTAGTTTGCCTTTACTATGAAGCAACAATAGCTTCACTTTTTCGTGTCTCAGTTTCGAAATTACTCAATTCGTTAGCATTCCAAGTTATTTTATGCATTCGACTCTCGCTGTTTATCACTTATGATTAACACAAAGGCAGGAAATATTGTATAGTGAAGCTCTGGTATTGAAACTTCAATTTATCACCCGGATTTCTTGTTTCTGAGCGTCTTAATTACGTATCATTTTCTTGAATTGTCGGATTTGTGGTTCTCATTCTACTTATTTTTAGTTTTTCAACCTAACCACATATCTTTGACTTTCGTTTACATTTTCCAGCTTGTTTCTTAAGCCTGGTCTCACGTGATATTCCAATAAACCGGTCAACACCAGGTGTAAGGAACAAAGAAGTTTCATAATATTTAAAAAAATTAGGCTTATTTCGAAAAGTTATGCATAATTTCACTTGAATTTTGTATGAAAGTTTACATTTGAATTGCTCACAGGGATTCATTTTACGCATCTTATCGGAAAAAACGGAGTAATACCTACAAGCCATGGTACGTATGCAATGAAATATTGAATGGGTCAAAAGTCACGAAGGAGTTCACCGTTTGACCCCATTCTCGACCTTAACCTCGCATTAGACCTCAAAAATACGTGTAGCAAATTTTGAAGTTCTTATCTCAAACCGTTAATGAGTTATCGTGCACACAGATGGATGGACGAACGGACATAGGGACATAGTGAAATCGTACAACAACTTCGTTGTAAGTTGTTGATAAATGTAATAACATCGGTATGTCAATTTGAATTGTATAAATAGATATGTACATTTAATGGGGTTTTTATACAAGGTTTGGTTCAGGTCAAGAATATTCAATTGCTGATTCCTGTGATTGAGGTTATTGCCAAGGGTCAGTAAACAATATTAATTGCATGATATGAATATGCTTTTCCCGTTACTTCAAATATATTTTCCATGCTTTCATTTTCATTTTCATGAAAACCGGAAAACCAAAGAGACAAAGTAATGAAAGGAAAACAGAACGCACAGTAATAAAACAACAAGAAACCAAATAGTTCAGTATGTTAAGATGTGTTATGTTAAGTATGCACTCTTAAGAATCTCAAAATCAAATCATGGCATATTTAACATGATAAAATGTTGTTTTTCATTATTTTGCCAGCCTTTGTTGAGTGAAATTCAACTGATATTTTAAGATCATTCAGTGTTAATTTTTTTAACAAGAAAAAAACGTCGAATTTCACATTATGTAATGGTGACACAGTGTGGGCAGTAGGAGTGCCAAATATGTTAGCTAACATGATACGACGTTTTTAGTATCAGTAAAAAACGTTGCCGTCAAATCAACTGGCATCAATGATTTGATAGCATCTAAATACTTTTAATTTTCATAACTTATAGACCATAGTTAATATACAGGTAAATATTAATGCTGGGGAAAACATTCACGAACTTTGCGTTGAATTTGTGGTTTTCCTTTAATTCGTTATTTAATGGAATAAAACGCAATAAACTAAACAAAATACAACTTTATATATTTTTACACACATTTAAAGATTTAAAGAGATTATTACAAAATATATGAAACACTTTGATGTACACAAACTTTACTAAAATGTTACATAAAATTAGATATAATACAAAAAACCTAACATTAGTTCAAAATTAAAACTCATATAATACAGCAAATATAAAATAGCGGCTAATTAATAGGAGACAAATTCATTTGGTATTGTTAATATTATACTTAGATATTCAAGTAAAACAACATAAGCGAAGAATATATAGACGTGTTGGACAGATTTTGCGGGCCAAAATTTAAATAAAACAATATTATAAAACCATTCGAAAAACTCTTTTAAGTTTACAGTCCACGCAATACAGTATAAGTTGATATATTGATTTAAACAACTATATTATAAAGCGAATATCGAGTAGAGTTTGTATTGTGTAATACTAGAATTTGAAACAAGCTCATTAATAGGTTGACTGATTGATGTAAACAAATATTAATATATAATAACATTTTACTGATGGATACAATACATATAATTTTAGTTATAGACAATAAATTCAGTTACAAAATAATTAACTTTCAAACTTCAACAAATATTTTCGCTGTTATTTTTTTCCTTTATAATTGGTTGTTTAATTTACTGTCTTAATAATAGACTTCTATGTCAGCCAAAACAAAAAACATATTTATTTCTATCCAACTATTTTTGACATATTTGGTCAAGTTATGTTTCAGTTTAAGAAAAAATTTGTGTTTCTCGGTTTCGAAAACTGCTGTGTAATCGTAGATGGGTGAGTTCAAAAATATGCATGTTTTTTTCCAAGTAACTAAGGATTAAGTGCTGTAGAAATTGGAAAGATAGAAAATATAATTTTGAATCTGATTTGCACAAAGCATTTTTATTTAAAATGTGGCAAATTTTTCAGACTCAGAACCTACAGTTCACACTTAATTAACATTAAATACATTTACTCAATCTATAACTATAAATATATCGGAAATATCGGATATTCCTATGAAGTGCTACATATTTAGCGGCGGATGTATTTAAACGTATAACATGATGCTTATAAGATCGGTGAACATTTTATTAACCAGGCAGGAGAAAAGGTGAATCTAAAGTTAGCGTTTTTTCTATTAACGTTACTTGTGGCACTGTTAGTTAAAATATTAAGTTACATTATAAGTTGTGTCGATGTTGGTGTTCCGAATTTCTATTGTATTTGATTCACCTTCGATTACAATGTCTAAATATAATACTAACCAAACACAGAATTCATAAAAAATTACCTCGGCTTTTATCGTTGCCACAGAACAAAACCAATACCAAGTACAAAGGTTCCCCATAGTATTCCTTCGTATCATTGCCGATAAATAGGCAAACCAGCCATTTGGTTCATTGTTTTCACCAGCATTTTTATCCTAAAATTTGTATTCTACACCGTTCGAGGAATTGAAAATTTAAAGGAATGGCTTAAAATTAAACAAAAATTTCCAAAATGCTTGAAAATATTCAATTTAAATGGCCATGCTAACCAAGAGTTAGTCGTTCGTTAGTTCAAGAGTTCCGTTAGTTCACCGTTCACTCGTATAAACAGCGAATGATTTAAACTCCCGAATTTAAACTGTATGATTCTACAAAGTTTGCATGTACCATATTTGCGAACTTTTATTTCTAAGAGTATCAGCACAAATATTTAATTTAGAACAACACCGATCACCAAATTCCGTATTTTAATTAATTTTAGTGGTGTCGGCTTTTTATCTGTACTATCTATACATACCCTATTGTGTTAATTTATATTAGATAGACACTGATACACGTGACTTATTTATATATATATATATATATATATATAAATATATATATAAGAAAACTTCGAGTAAAACGTTTTTTTATCACCTAATCCTCAGAATGAACAGCCAATCTTTAATTATATTGAAGTCGAGATGTTGGAATGTAAAGACACCTACAATCGACCACTCCATTTTAAAAATGACTCGTCGAATTTCGATGCGCAGTTAGAATATGTAAACAGAATCCAACCAAAAGGATTTCTAAACAAGCAGAAAAATTTGAAAAACATCAGGAAGAGGATTTTGGCAAGAGGTTGGTAGGACTTGTAGAAATGGCAAACCAGCTTTTCCATTATCCTTGGGCACCCCTATATCTCAGTGCTACAGATTTCCAGCACAACGTCGATTTTCCACCACTGAAGAAACGTTTAACCTTTTTACTGTGATTCTGTTGTTTCCACTCTATTTACCATTATAGAATGAATTATTTGTTCTAATTAATTTTTTATGTAACAAGTATGTTAGATGACTATTATTTCCCAGTTCAAATATCATACCATAATGCATGAACTCTATCAAACTCGGTTCTCTGCTGTAGGAATGGTAACTGATTTGCAAGTTAATGGTTGAAAACATCGGTGAAATATTATGTAGATAATAACAGCTTGAGCTTTGGCGTTCGTTTTAAACCGAAAGGGAAGATTTTCTTTTCATAATACTTAGTGCAAGAAATACAATTATATTATTTTGCGTAAGTGGAAATCATTCTTACCACGTAACAATGGCAAATTCTACCGTCAAATGTAAAAATTGCATTGTGCGCCATTCCTAAAGACGATGGAACCGAATCTCTCGCATTTTGCAGTCCTAATACCCTTTGTTGCATACCTGCCGACAGCAAACCCAAAATTCTCAAACACTGATAATTGTATTAGACATAGCATCCTCTACACGTCCACCCCATATCCCTTTGTCATTAAAGCAGAAATTTTAATTCCATTAAACACACCATTGCAGGTAAACATGAACAAATTTCGTTTATATGAGGAAAAAACGAACAATTATTTCATCAATCGGTTAACGTGTTCATGTTGTTGGCCATCCAATATTGGGATTTTTTTCATTTTTATTTATTTATTACAATTAAAGGGGCATGTAGTATTTTAAAAACTCTTTTCCGTTTACCTGCTGTTAACGGAAAAAGCCAATCGCCACACTCGCGCTACACACTATTTCAGTTATTGGCTATATTGACGACGATGACCATTATGGCTTTTTCTAAAAATTCGGAGAAGCTCCACATTTGAAAATGTATAGACGCGTAATTGAAAAATAATCTACATCACAAAAAATTGGCTGCAAGTTTAAATTAACCTAATAAATTTCCTCAATAAACTTTCTGCTTTATTTAGTCCTCTTCAATGAAATGCGGCGGAAATAAATATAACCAAACCAATGCCCCCTAATGTGCATGATAAAGGTTGATACAAAATCTTTCATATGCATTGCTGAACTATTATAGAAGTACTGAAATACTGTTTTTAAGCTTTCCGTTTAAACCGAAAACGAAGTCCAGCGGCTCTAACAAAATACAATATCGGCAACGACATGGAGAAGAGCCACAAGATGTACGACATGCAAGTGTGTCAACTAAAAGTTATCAATGACGATGTCGACATCAAACATTCTACAGAATTTCGCAGCAAGTTCACAGATTGGCTATATCAAAATTTGAAAATAAAGATGAAACAAATGTTTGACATTAACAGGACGACCAAACCCGATTTCGATACTTTGTGACAAAATTACACCGAATAAACTGACTTTAGAAATAGTGGCGGTCGTGGCATTTATAAATGGAAAAGTGAAAGAAATCTCAGCTCTTTAGTTGTCACAGAGCTAAATGTTGTGGCTGTTCCAAATCATCTACATTCAACATTAATGAACCAAATATTCACCAAGTAATAAATTAGTTAGATTGGTATTATAACTTAGCATAATCTGGGGACACCACTGATTATTGCGCATTTTCATGTAAATAATATATTGCAATTTTTAAATTTTATTGCTCAACTTATGTTTTTATTCATTCCGGTCGACTGATTCGTTCGAGGGGCTATTAATGGGGTCTATTTTTACAACAGCGGAGTCCCTTTTTATATGACAGAAGCGCTCGAATATGAGAAGGAGGGCGAGAAATGGCTGTCCTTTATTTGGGATCCAGCCCATCTCCTTGAATTGGCAATGGAGGATGACGTAAAAACTGTGGATAAGAAAAAGGTGAAGGCTCCAAAATGGAGCATTGCCAATGTATTGTGGCTAGTTGGTGAAATCATTGGAGTATTTAATTATGGTCATGACGCTAACACACAAGCAGAATTCTAGTCGACACTTGCTAAATGTCTCAATCGTGCAGCAAAGGGAAAAAATATTGGTGGAGAAAACAAAGATACATTAGTAACATATTTTTATGTTAGCATAATATTACGCTGGACTGCTAGATTGATTGTTTCGTTCGGCAAGTTGGGGTCTCCTGTCTACCAAGGAGAATTTGCCGATTTTTTGTGTCTGAATGGCAAAATAAAACAAATAATAAACTAATAACTAAATATAAAAAATATGGAATATCATAGATGACAATGAATGTATCTCATTCGAACTCCGTCGAATGCCAATGCCGTGCAAGCAATTCTAAGTATGAAGAAATTAATATTTATATCATATATAATGAAAGTTCAAACAGAAAACGAAAAACAAGCACCCATGGGTTTTTCTGGGCAACGGGTTTTTAGGTTATTGGTTTTTTCACAGCCGAAAAAGTGTATTAAATTTCAAACTCGAAGTATGTTTTGCCATTCTATTTAACCAATTGGGTGGGTTTTCAACCCAAAATTCCAACCCAAAACCAAAAAACTTACAACCCATGGTTTTTCGTATTCTTAGTACAAGCAATTCTTACGACGAGGAAAGTCATAGTGAAATATTAACTGATCCAACTATAAATGCCTTTCATAACGATTTCAACGAGTGCGCAACAATAGGCAATAATGGTGATTAAAATTATTGCAGCTGTGAAGCGTGAAAATATGCAATGTGCAACCAAAACGCTTTACTGAGATTACAGCAACAGAAGCGGGAGAATGAATGACGGCGCATTGGCACAAGTCGTTATAAATAATATCTAATAAGGTACTTTCTCTGAAACTTTAGATTTAAACTGAAGCAGTATAAACATCATTGGCCTGCTCAATGACAATTTTCAAGAACCGATAAACAAAATATATGTCAGTGTGATCTTTTAAAGATAAAAATCCCAAACTACAAATGTAAAAATATCTCAATGAAATACCAATGGAGATACAATGAACGCCCAAGTTCATGAAATGATATCGAGGGTTCCGTCGTTGAAAATTAGTTGACAATATTAAAAATATGAATGACTAAAAATTAACTTTGTATACGAAATAGATCCCAAAATCGCAAGGGAGAAAGCAAGACAAATAATAGGTCAAAGACACGAAAAAATAAGAGCGAACAAAGATCTGGAAGAAGATTACCTCAAGCACACTACTCAGAGTGTTATAATTATAGTCAAAAATGGAATACTTTTTGTGGTATGCGTCACAAACTACCCAAACCATTTGAATTTCAACCTTCTCTAATGAATCGCTGAAACAATTATCAAAAGGGTTGAAAAGAGACAAATTAAGACGGCACAAGTTGTTTCAATTCCGAAGTTGAAAACCGCATTAGACGCCATTGATCAACACAATTAAACACGGCTCATATTCTCAAAAATTTTCAAAATTTTCTAAATCTATATTTGATATGAACGCAGACAGTAATTTGCTTTGAATGACAATATGATCAAGAAACAAAATGTTACTAAACAATTACGTTGCATTATAATAGGCACAATATTTTTACCCATAAGATTGTACGAAAACATTTCACTGGTTGTGAAATTAAAACTTTCATGTTAACTCCTTACAAAATAGAGACAGTTAAAATAAAAGTAAGAAAACGAGTGTCGTATCAGTATGGATAACAGTAGCATATTAACAACTATATATTCAAATACCCAGGTTAATATGTTACTGAGGATTGTGAGGATACATTACTAACAAATCTCATACCAATAAAATTTCAAAATCTGATTAAAACTTCTTCTACCTCTACCCATATCTCAGGGTTTCACAGGGACACGGTAAAAACCAATAACATCATAGAAACGCAACTGTGCATCGGATATCTTTCATTTAGCCGCACGTTTTTGTGCCGACCCAGGCCAATTGTGCAATTTTACTGGGTAACGACTTTCTAAGACTACATCAACCGGACATTTCCTACAAATCCGGCACAATCAATTTTGACCTCACGACGATCCCATTCTTTGACCATTGTGACGTAGACCCCATTTTCAACCATAACTTCAAGTGGTTACCCTGTTACATTGATTAACCCGGATAGGTAACACTATTTGGAATATAATTGGGTAGAGGACATTGACCAATCAACAGAATCAACAATTTTACCACCAACCCAATCCACGGTTTATTCTACGCCCATCAACAGATTTAAAGCCAACCGAGTTGCCTTCGTACTCCCAACCTATTCAAAAAGTCACAGACTCTCAATACTACCAATGAGGATCCACATAATTCCTGTCCCTCTTGTTAAAACTACTATTAATAAAACTATTATCTATTTTTCGCAATTTAATTTAGCGTTTACCATGAGCTAATGATAATAATATATATTTTGCATTTGATCCTACATTATAACTTCCTAGTTCATACTTTTGAAACTTTTGAAGATTAGAATACATAAATTAAATATTAAAACATTTGCAATGAATACGAAATTGATTGTATTCTGCCTTCAGAAAATCAATCAACTTGAATGAATGAAATATTTCGAAGCATCAGAAACAGTATCCACCATATGTAAAAATGATGTAAGAAATATTTCGCGTCCCTAATTCCTCTCATATTAAAATATTAAATAAAGCCGTGTTGACCAAGAAAAGCTCTATCCTTAAATTGCTACATTTCTTTCGCATTATACGCGGAACCTTGGGAAATCATATTCGTTGTCCAACCACCGTTTTGCTGCTTGCATCAGCAGCTGAGTGGCACCACCCCCAAATCGACTGTTTACCTTTATTAAAAGAATCTCCGCCTCTGAATCACAACTCATTAAGATTAAACGCCATAATTTCGTCAATTGATGGGATCGAAGACAAACTCTGTCAGTTATTTAGCGTTCCAATACCCGGTTGTCAGTCATTATTTCTCCCCTTAGATGGGTGTAGTATTAGACCACCATTTGAATCATTTGATTCTAATCAGTCAAATGAGCTGTACAGGGATATTGTGAATTGCTTCGGCAGAAATGTACCAGGTATGTGAATTGTTTGCTCGACGAGAAAAAATCAATTCAATCAATAAGTAAAATCAATCCTGTCAGCAGTATCAATCAGCAGTAATTGTATAGGATCAATCAATCAGTAAAATCAGCAGTATCAAATATGTACCCGTCTCCATTATTAGCATGACAATGTGTTTGTGCAGCTTCGGTTAATTTTTGGCGTCACGTGTACAATGTTTTTTTAATGTTTCAGCTTCTCGCTGCATGGGTAAACTGAAGCAGACGGGCCAAGGTTTTGCTGCTCAAGCACAAGGACACATGGTGACATAGCTCCTTCAGCGGTTTAAAGTTAAAGTAAAAGTTACTTTACTTGTTGAATTCAAGTTACAGGAATTACAGAAAGTAAAACTTCTAAAGAATAAACGAACGAAGTATTTTTTTCATACTCATTTTGAAACAAATACTGTGATGTTTATTATTTGAAACCAAAACCACAAATTTCTCCAGTATCAACAGTAACAGGAATTTTATTGTTAGACAACCAAAGTTGTTTATCAGTTTATCCTTCTTGCCATGACAGGAAATCAACTTGGTTGGCTAAGATATAATTTAAATTATATTTTTTATACTGATAATTTTTGCTAGATTGAACGCAAATTAATGATAATCTCCGTACTGACATCAATAGCATAAATAAAAATAAGTTGTAAATACTCTCATTGGAGCATACTTTTTCAGCCAGCTACTCTTTTCATGAAAAATTATGTTCTATTCTTCCCTTACAAGGAAGGAATTCCCGATTTCCCGCAAAATTTTACCCTCCCTTCCCGGTAAGGTAAATTTGCCCGCCCGTCCTGGCCTTCTTTCCCGGAACCCGGGATACCAGGGTACCGAACCTTCTATACCTCCGGTTGTCATCGACTTGGCACCCCTAATCCAACTCCCATACAGCCCTGCCATTCGATTATAGGTGTTTGCCCCGACCGACTGTTACACCGAATACCCACACAACCTGCAGAGGATGACGCTTTACTACCCTTCGACAAATTCTATGCGAACTCCAGCATCAAACGATTTAAGCTGTCCCTATGGCAAATCAGAGGGAAGGAAAAGTGGTCAACCCTGTAGTGTCAAATCTTCAGGAATATCCCACTTACACATTCTTCATCAAAACTTTACAGTACAGTACACCCTACGTAACGTATTTATTTGGTGAGTACAATTCTTAGTGATTACTATATTTATATAGGTAAGGGTATTCACTATTAGAATCCCAGTACCAACAAACCCATTATAGAGTTGGCAACTATTGAAATCGTAAATTATCAACGACAAGTACTGTATCAAGCCGCAGTATTCCACCAACCTGGAACATTTATAGTAAATAGAGCTGCAATTATTGGTGTCAACGAGATCACTTCTTATCACCTCAATCACTACTTTTTGCAGGTAGCAAAATTCACAAAAAGTCGAATAGAAAATATATATATCATTTTTGTGTATGAATGTGTTACTAGCATTTCCGTTTCAATAATACATTAATAAATCAATTTACATGAACCAAGGAAGAGGTCAAAAAGCGTAGCTGCAAGCAAACAGTAGAAGCCCAACCTAGTGAGAATAGCTTTCCCACAAGAAGACAAAATGGACAAGATTGACATTACAATATTCAACTGAGAAATGCTTTGTGAAACAAAATTATTCTGAATTGTAAGCTTTCAGTAAACTAAATTTTCACGATTTATCAACAAAAGATCTACCAGTCTACAACCAGTGCACAGCTAAATGTTGCGCTGCACTAATTTTGAAGAATTGACGATACAAACTGGAGAAAGATTACTGACGCCTATGTCAAATTTGTAAACGTGTTTGACGCGGAAATAAAGTGCGAAAGTGTAATTTGATACATATCAGAAATACTAGGAGAGTAAAACTACACACAAGTTTCAGACGACAACGTTTTGAATTCCACGAGTCTAATCAACTGAAGATTTCAAAAGAAAATTGTAAGTGCTAAAAGACATCATCTCATACCCTTGTGGACAACATTTGCAGTCAAATGCTTTAACCAGATTGGGATATAGACACTAATGATTCCCAGTTCGATGTTGAACCTAAAAAAACGTCCGCACAACGTGACCCTGTAGATTTTATAACATTTTTCAAGAAACACTCTATGGGAAAGTGCAATACCATCGAAAGAAGCTTCAAATCAAACAGGTATCATCAAATCGGATTTTTTCGTACTATTTATCGCAAAATAATATTGCTTTTACTCAAAAAAGCAGTAGTAATGATTTAAAAGACAGTCAAATGTTTCCACCGTGAACATATCAACATATTTTTTGTGGTAAACTACTTTAATTTTCAGGGAATCTTTACTATTATCAATGTATAATTTCTGAGATTAAAACTATAAACGAACATCCCTAGTACTCTGGACTGCTAAGTTGTTTAGAAAAACTGAAACAGTTCCAGATATAACTCCCGCTGCGCTAATTATAAACGAATTCATGGTTCTACTGAGTAATAGGAAATCAAAATAATAAATACTGTATAATGATAATGGTCAGATCTTCTTTTAAAATGATTACTAATTACAGTTTTTAAAGTTTCTTTCATTACAGATACCAACGCTTCCAAAATAGCAAGTAGGTCACTTACCAACGCGATTTACCTAGCAACTATTTTATCCACACGCATTTTTATCTTAAAATTTGTACTCTACACCGTTCGAGGAATTGGGAATTAAAATGAATGGCTTAAAATTAAACAATAATTTTCAAAATGCTTGAAAATATTCAACAAAATGGATTTCAAATTACCTTAATTACCACAATATTATGACATAAAAGTTGGTAGAGTTACAGAATATTATGTATAATTATTTAATAATTAATTTTTAATACAAATCAATCACAAACACTCAGTACCATAAAGTATGATACTGTTTGGACATATCATAAAGCGGGTTAATTACTATTATTATTATTACAAAAACCATTCATTGAAGTTTAAATTATTGTACCTCTCATGCCTCATATGGAGGATTAATCACTGTATTATTTACCTTATAAAATTACTTCAACTGTTTTGCAAGCGACCAGACCTTTATACCATACCATAACTAATCTTTGATTTGATTTGATGTTTTGGAAACCATACTGAATACTACAAAGTGTTACATGAATTCATTACAAAATTATTAAACACAGCACCAGGCTGTATTTTACCGCTTTTCGTAAAATACTAAAACAACAAAAACTGGATGTGTAGAATGACGTTTATTATAACTTGATAATTGGGTTTTGCTTAGAATTCATGTCAATGTTTAGTTGTAAACAATTGTTTGCCTAAGAAAATTACTGGTAGATACTATCAAGAGAATTAGAGATTTACTGCCAAGATTACTGTCACCGGAACTATATTAGCAACGCACTTTTATTAATTGAAATTACAATCGAATTACATTCACTATTTGCAACCCAATTAAAATATTATTACAATTCTCTTAGTCTCTGTCCACAGTTTGCGGACAATCATTGGGTACCATTAAACCATGATTGATTTGTCATAAGCTATCAAGCTAATCAATGTCCAGAGACAATATATAAATAAAAACGATCAGCGGAATAGAATAGATTTAATAAAAAACCACATTGTTTTTTATCATCTGTTTTATTCATTTATCCAGTAATCAAATATATCAAGAATCGATATTTATTTATAAAAATTATTTATTTTCCTATAATGTTAACGAGCCTTGAGCGTGACCAGCAAGTTGACAGTAGATTCTCCCTTACACACCCTTATAGGACTACATTACAAAAATCGCCAGAGATGTTCGTCCGCAATTTCAAAAACAGCCGAAAATTCAAGAACAGACTTAAAATACGAAATTGCAAGTCTCCGCATAGAGAATAGAGAAATGCAGCATGAAATGGTGCAAAAACTGGAGTATTTTAATTTTTCAACCGTGCAAGTGGTTGGAATTACAATTGCGGCTATAATTATAATTGTGTTGTCTCACTGCCCTCGGGTTGTGTAGAAAAAAACTTTTGTACGCGAGGAATCACAGTGTTTATGTAATACTATTTCATATAATTCTGAAATATCAACTACATTAACTTTATCGCAAATGTTTTTACAAGACCCACTTTATATAAAACATTCACTATGGCGAAAAAGTGTTTACGCTTCCAAGCAATACGTTGGCAGTTATTATTTTAACCGTAGCTTTCGTATTAGCAATTAAGATTCCTGATATTAAATGTGCGCATTCACCTAAGTCGATTTGCATCACTCTCAAACAATTTTGGCAAGAGGTTAGTAGAGTGTATAGAAAAAGCAAACCAGCTTCCCCATTATCCTTGGGCACCCCTTTATCTCAGTGCTACAGATTTGCAGATATTGTTATTTTTGCTAATTACATTTTCTTATGTAATTAGTATATTAGATGACTATTATTTTCCAGTTCATGTATCATACTATAATCCATGAACGCTATCAAACTCGCTTCTCTAAAACAGCTGTAGTTAACTGCTGTTAACTGATTGGCAAGTTAATGGTTAAAAACATCCCTGAAATATTATGTAGATAATAATTAATTATGCTCTTGCGGTCATTTTAAACCGCAAACTAAGATTGGATGATGCAAAACCCATCAAATGAGGAAGTTAAATGGAGTAAATGAATGTTACGTTTTGTTTGTGAAGTGAATTTTTTATATTGTACATCACCGTATAAATTTTGACATTTCAATTCTAATATTGAATTTTCATATTACGGCGTGTTCCTAATATAATTTATTACCTCATCAACAATATATACCAGAATAAGATGTTAACACAATGCTGTTAACACAAAAATTTTTGTCATTTTTTCTGTTACTTTTAGCAAAAGGCGCAAATACGAAAGATCTATTCGAGACGTATGATATACTAACACAACGTTATATTATTGCCTTACGACTTTTAAAGGGGATTCATTTTTTTTCGATTATCAATTTGAATGATTATTATCGACAGTGTTACAACTTACAGCAGTGCTTTATTAAATATAAAATCAATATGGTGAACAATTCTCCAAAAAAGCCTTCATCGTCTATATAAATTAGTTAAATCATGGTATGCAGAATTTTAATTGTTCGGGTGATGCGGTTGGAGTTACACAACAGAACAATTGTCGCGGACATTCATGTTTTCCCATGCCGGAAAGGTAAACCTAAACAGAGAAAATATATTGGCCAGTATTAGCCTTTACTTCACCAGGCGTATACACAAAAGAGAAAATTTCGAACTGCCGCAATAATGATGTCGCAAATAACAAATATTAGCAATTGGAAATTGGAGACTATATACGGAATACTGTTCAGCAAAAATGGCTGAGCAGAGTAAACTCATTGATGATGACGTAGGCCCAAAGACTGGATAAAAATAAAAGATGTTCAGAGGTATGGAGTAAAATTAATAAAAAACATTGACCGCGAATTGTTTTATCCAGACAAATTAGTGATGAACACATTAGCTGATGATTTTACCCAAATCCACGATTATTTTTGAGGAAGCCTATAGTTATTAGTCGACTGCACCATGCGCAGTAGCAGATGGCAGAAGACAGTTTTAAGCACAGACGAACAATCAAACATGCTTTGAATGCATTAGAGAAATTACCTATTACCCTTAATCTAATCAACAGGATTGAAATATTTTTACGAATATATATACGTGAGCATAACTTTGATATTGGAATATGTCATTTACCACTCATCACACACCCAATAATAATTAATAGCTATATACCAACGTTGAAATCAAGTTATAAAAATATGTTTAACCAATCTCCACTCCTAGTATTGTGTTCGTGTAGCCAAGTAAAATATAAATGCAGATTGGAAAATGCGGGATAGACAACATGTGACAGTGACCTAACATTCGGAGTAGCAGTTTCGCAAACTGCTCATAACGGTTTATTTTATTATGAAAACTATATGTTAGTAGTACTGCGTATCAAAAGGGCAGGTCAGCGTGTCATCAGACACTGGAGACATAGATTTGGAAATACGTTTTTGGAAGTTACAATTGAAACTATCAACCCTACAATACAATTCAACCAACAGTATCTTTGTCAAATGTGCCCCACTGTGGGGCGGAAAAATGTACATTGAAGTTAGAGTTCATTGAAAAAGATGTCCCATACTGAATTGGAAGAAGTCGGGTTCTCTGTAAAACTAAGCAGCAACTACAAAGTAATGCTGTCTCCGGGTAAAAATTAGAGTAAGCTACTTTGACGGCTCTCTGCGTTTGCATATACGTGAATGACGAATGCGGAAATGTAATCCTATAATTAATGTGACGTAGCGTTACTGTACTTCTTAATGCAGTGTTGCAGAAGGGTTTAAGCAAATATGACAGCATAATTAATAGCTTCGGATTTGACAACGCAATAATTGTCCCGGTTAATCATGTTAATCAATTTCGTAAATGGCGATGCTCTTTGCATTGACTGCAGTAAGGCTGTCAATGAGTTAATTAAAGTTAAGCAGTCTGAATCATTAGCTGCACACGATAAACCAGCTTCTTCCGCCACACCAAGACATTTTACTGCGGCAACTTACATGCGAGTTCGATTACCTCAACCAAGAATTTCTTTTGCAAGGGTTCCAAGACCATATGTAATGCCCCGCTTGCAATCACGTTCGTCTGCTTTAGCGGTGGGATCGTTTTCGAGGATGGCTCCTGCAACCGTCATGGCGTCATATGTTGTGCAGAAAAGAATTTCTGGTATGAACATACGGCAAAGAAATACAATTTTCCACTTAGCTTTCCACACGCTAAATTGAAAAAAATTTGTAATAATACCTATACAGTTATTGATATGCTATGGGTTTACAGTAGTACCTGCTGTAGCTGTGCAAGCCAAAGATAATACATACAATGCTTGCCAAATCTGCTCTAAAAAGTTAAGAGAAGAGGATATAATTCAAAATGGGGACGATGCAAACGAGATTACTAATTTATGCACCGAATTTAAAAACGATTTAGATATCGAAGAAAGAACTATTTCACCTTCGGTTAACAGGTAATAAACTGAGACTTTTTTGTAATAATGTATGGTGTTTACAAAACCATTAATTAATTCATACTGAATTCTCACATAACATCTTTAGCTCATTACGTTCACATATACACTATAGCTCAGCAAAGCTCAAAACACTAATAGCCCATATCAAACCAAACAGGACCCAGGATAACAATATATATTAAATATTGATTTTATTACATCAAAATGAATAAAATTATTATTAGAGTATCTCCTGAAAAGGGACAGCATGCACTGAAATAATAAATGCAATAAAGTCCAAGCCCCTATTTATCCTTCTGTCAATAATTAAACTGAGTTAGACTTTATTACACCTATCGTCATAGTAAATAAGAAAATAGCTCTATTCAATATGGCAGAAAAGTAGAATCATACAGAAATGCTTATTTCATTAATCTAGACTTTACCTGAGAGATTATAATAAAACACAGCATTGCATGACCCATTCAGATTGGATAATTATGAAACACTTCTATGTTTTTTTTTTTTTTCTATCTTTCTGCCCTTCGCTTCTGCCCTTCTTCTTGTCAACTTTGAACATATTAGGCAACAAAACTAAGAGCGTATTTGACACTAATCCACATAAAGAAACTGAAAAATTGGCTAATAAAAATTGCAGAGGATTGGATCATCTTGTTTCACCGTGTCAGCATCTTTCGTTTGTTACTGACAATGAGGCAGATGGCAAAATCAGTAGACTGCAATACACCACCTGCAAATCTGATCCCGCCAGATATACCTATGCAGTATTCTCTTACAAAGCAACAGTGAATGAAAAGTATGACAGCAAGCAAAACTTCCGGACGAATTGCGCTATGTGAAGCACTTAAAGCAGGTGTCTAATCATTTAAACAGCAAATTTATCAGAGCACACTTTCGAAAGATAAGAAAATCGTAGAAGAAAATCATTCTCGTAATAACCAGACTGGTACTAACCTTTGACACTCCTTTGTTGAAAAATGGTTATGCAGTTTAAAGAAACTTATACATTGTTTTGTTAAAATAATAAGCTTTCACGGCATAGCAAAAGAGAACTTCAGAACTATAAGCCACTCCGGATACGACTTAAGTAAAAGGAAACGCTATGCTTTGGGAAAGAAATTTATTCCACTCCTAATATCAATTGTGCGAACCGATATGCAACATCATTTGATTACGAAAACAAAAGTTTCAAGGCGATCTTTCAGAAAAGAGTGTCTTAATGTGTCTTAGTGTGTTAGTCTTCTTATCAATAATTCCTCTAAGCCAAACTAAAGACAACGAATACTATGTAACGAAGAAAAACTTCAACATTCACCCGTATGGGATTTGTATTTGCGAAGCATATAGTGTGGCATTTAGTGCCTGATTAATTGAAACACATTTAATTTGTTTCCACTAAATTTGGGTCATGCTATTTATTTGAGGCACTCAATCTCTATTCCATGTACTACTATTAGTAAATCATAAAAATTGTAATTCATTATCTGCAACATAACGCATACCTTAATATAAATGCAAATTTGTTAATGCGTAAACCTTGCTTGTTGGACGCTATTGTACTCAATTTAAGATTGTTATGGAAAACCAAAAAGGATCTGAATATTATGATAATATAAAGCCCAATGTTGGCATAACATTATCAATAGTTACTTTAAACAGTTTAAGTTTGGTTGCAGTTGTACTTTTATACAGACCACCATGTCTATATATGAATTAAAAGATAAACCCACACCCATGGATTTACGGGTTTTTGGGCTATTGGTTTTATGACTAAAACGTGCATTGATTTCAATTATTTTGCATGTTTTGCCATATTTAACCATCCAAATAGAAAAACTCACCCTAGTGGGTTTTTCTCCTTTTGGACCATCCAAAAACCCCACCAAAGCAATTCTTGCGACGAGGAAATTCATAGTGAAATAGTAACTGACCCCTCTACCTTAACCAGTTCTACGAGTGCGCTACAGTAGGCAATAATGGTGGTGTATAAATTAATACCATTGCGTTGCTGTAAAGACTTAATTAATGAAATGCGCAAACAAAATGCTCTACTGAGCATAAGACAACAAAAGCGGGAGAATGAATGACGGCGCATTGGTACAAGTCGTTATAAATGTCTAATGTAGTATTTTCTCTAAAACTTGCGATTTATATTCAAACAGTATAAACATCATTGGCCTAACAAATGACAATATTCAAGAACTGACAAACAAAATATATCTCAATGTGATATTACGATAAAAATCCCGAACTACAATCGTGAAAAATATCGCAATGAAATACCAATGGAGATACAATGAACGCCCAAGTTCATGAAGTGATACATACATCTTTATCGATGGTTCCGTCCTTCCAAATTAGTTGAAAATAGTAAATAACAGAAAGACAATAGTATATTTGGCCGCTTTTCACACCAGTGCATCAACGAATACTTAAATTATCAGCATGTATTAAGAAAAGATGAAGTGAACGGAAGTGATTTATTCACGCCCGCAGCTTTGAGTGGTATTATTGCTTTCGCCACGTTGTGGAAATTAGCCAAGGGTGTGTTCTTGGTAAAGGCTCGGCACACTCGGCACATTTCCGGAAGGCTTGGCTTTTCCGGAAATGTGTACTAAAACAGGAAGGCATATTTTATTATTAATCTCCATGACGACATTACTTCAAGGATAAGGACTGGTAATTTCGTTAAATTTTGAACAACTAGTTGCGTATGCAAGATGCAGTAGTTATGTCGTACAAAATCAACACGCGATTGCACAAGCAGCGTATACCATCATTTTAGACAGCGTTGCTACAGCTGTTGGAAGTAATACTAACAAAATTAATCAATTTAATGATGGAGTAAATGTTGCTTTTGCCAAAATAAATCAAAACCTAAGGTATGTAGATAGGGCATTATCCACTTTAGCATCATCCATTGAAGATGTCAATGTTAAATGCCAAGAGTCCTCTAAAGTCTGCTCTAGCTTAAGCATTAACATTAACTAACTCATATTGCATTATTCACACAATAATGTTCGTCTATCTCTCCAACATAAATATAGAATGCCTCTCAAACCACAGGAATTAGTTAGGGCTGTTGTTCAAATAACTATGAAATATAATAAGTACAACACTTTACCAATAACATTGTGCGTATGTTAACAATTGGCACGAAGTAAAATTTTAACCTTCATGTATTACTTACATATAAATTAGAAAAAAATATTAACACAAAAGGTAAAAAGACGTCTTATCAGTATAAAATATCTTATAATATTTACTCCGAATTGAAATATCCAGATTAATGCTACACTGTAAATATCTTCACATTATAAGATAAATTGGATAAGTTAAAACTTAAACTTAAACGTGATAATTGTATGAGTCATTTAAAGGAACCGTCTTCTACTTCATAAACATTGAAAATCAGAATAGTAACATAAACATACTGCATACTACTGACACCATAGTAGTATAAGAAAAATCTCACATTCTCCGTGTTCATGGTCTGCTAAGCTAAAATTAGGAAGCATTTTTTATAACAAAACTCGCTCATTTTTTTTACTTTGTTCTAAACTGACCTTTGTTCTAAATCAAATAGTTTGCAACGAAATACAAACTGTCATTCCCAAGTTAAAAACATGAAGCAAAAAGTCGATGTTCAATTTCAAAGTTTAAAACATAATCGGACGAATCTGCTGCTTCAGCAAATACCTAGAGTCAGCCGCGGTCTCATCTGCGAAGTGCTGAATAAGTCAGTAAAATCATAAGATTCAACATGGTGGCCAGACATGGTCATATAAATTGCGTTATCACCGATAGAGGGACACACATCCCACACGTCCCACTTCACGGAAGAAACTTTGAAAGCATTGTACATCAAGCATTCAATAACCACCCTGGGGCCCACTGCAGAGGCAATGGTTCTATGAACGAACTATTTTGTGTATTTAGATAAATAACAGTTCAGTGCAGCCATTAATATTGCAATGAAAATTGCATTTTGCCATCTCGCAAAAGCGTAATAATCGTATATGTATGATAAATTGTAACGTCAAGTGCCATAAAACACGACGTTTGTGAATTTGGGAATTTTAGTAGCAGAATACATTAAGATACAACAACGTAACATATTTTCGCTGAACTATTTAAAATAGGCATCTTTTTCTGCAGATGTCACATCATGAAATCAATCTCACGACTTATCAACAAAAGATCTATCAGTCTACCACCAGTGATCAGCAAAATGTTTCGCTGCACTTGTTTGAAGAATGATTGACACCAGAAACTGGGGAAAGTATACGGACGCCTGTGCCAAATTTGTAAACGTTTTAGGCTCGAAAGTAAAGTCCGAAATTGTAATTGAACACATCAGAATTACTAGGAGAGTAAAATTACGCACAACAAGTTACAGATGACAACGTTTTGAATTCCGAGAATCCAATCAACTGAAAATTTCAAAAGAAAATTGTAAATGCGAAAAGACTAATTGTTGTGATTGTAACAATGTGTTCTATAATCCAGCTGTAGTTGACACATTTATGAACTTCTATTCTCATCTCATACCCCCATGGACCGCATTTTCAATCAAATGTTTCAACCCAGTTTGGAATATTGACACTAATGGTGCCCAACTGAATCCATGTTGAATTTAAAAAAGATCGTCCGCACGACTTGACCCTGCGGATTTTATAACCTATTACGAAAAAATCAAAGACACATTTTCTAAGAAAAACTCGATGGGAAAGTGCAATACCACAGAAAAAAGCTTCAAATCGACTTGGTATCATCTAATTTCTTAAATTAAACAGATCCAGATAGAGCTTCCGCTGACCTAATTATAAACGAATTCATGGTCCTACTGAATAATAAGTAATAAAAACAATAATTATTGCATAATGATAATAGTCAGATCTTAATTTAAATGATAACCTATTTCTACAATTTTTGTTTCATTACAGATACCAACGGTTTCAAAATTGCAGGTAGGTCACTTACCAACGTGATTTACCTAGGAACTATTTTTCCACAAGCATTTTCATTAAAATTTGTTCTCTACACCGTTCGAGGAATTGAGAATTAAAAATGAATGGCTTAAAATTGAACAATAATTTTCAAAATGATAGAAAATATTCAACACAATGGTGGTGCTAACCAAGAGTTAACCTCGTATGAAAAATGGACGATTTGAACTCCCGGCATTAAACTGTATGATTCTACAACGTTTGCATGCACCATATTTGCGAATATTTATTTGGGGCCCTCGAAAAGTTCGGGACTTCGGCACCTACGGTCACGGGGAAGGAAGGGCTTCCCCTGTCGGGACTGCGGTCCCGGGGAGGGAAGCCCTTCCTTCCCGGGAAGTAAGGCACTTCATTCCCGGAAAAAGAACGTAGTTTTTCTCATTACCGAATAAAATAGTGAAGATTTTTCAATTTGGGACCGGCGGTCCCGTGAAAGAGGGAAGATTTTTCAACTCGGGACCGGCGGCCACGGAAATCGGGAAAATTTGTTCCGGGGAAGAGGGAAGGATATTTCCCCGGTCCCGGGAAGCTTGGAACATTTCGAGGGCCTGATTTATTTCTAAAAGTATCCACACAAGTATGTAATTTAAGACAATACCCATCACCAAATTCAGTATTATAATTATTTTAGTGGCGTCGACAATGGTAAACTGCAGTTGAAAATTAAACGGCACCGTTTACAATTAAAAACTAAGATGATTTAAAGCGTATCAATTATGTATGTATACAACTAATTCGATTCATGAACCAATCGAAACCGTTTGCATTAATTAGCCTGTCAATAACTATTTTACACCGAAGACAGGATTGAATTATCTACCGAAGATTTCAAGTACACCTCAGAGAAATCGCTAAATCTCTCTTCTCTTCTTTAATTGTTAATTCTAGGTTTGGTTTGGTCTAAATGGTTTGGAGACCTGTTTATTTTTAGTTGTTGAGAACTGCTGCCTGTCATTCCTTCAGAGACTTGTGGACTTTTGTATTGCTCGGATCTTCTTGCGCCTCCTCCAATTCATTTCATCCGACAATAAAAAATTCACCTTGTTCATCTAATTTGTTTCCTTCTGAAATCTGTAACATAACATCATTTCAATATATATTAATTCGTAAACACGAGAAAAGTTAAAAAACGTTCGTTATTGTGCAAAACAAAAATTTCTAATATAAATTATTTTAACTTACCTCCAGCTGCGTGAGAATGTTCACTGTATTGCGAGTCCAAAATCACATACACAGTTTTCTTTTCGCGTCGCAACTGAAAACAATAAATTATATATAACAGATGAAGTAAAATTTTTAAGGTAATTAATTTCAGAAGCGTAACCAGAGTTGCTACACAAGGTACACCTGCACCGCTGCACCCCCATAATAAACTATCAAGCATTAAATACTTTGTACATTTTGATAAAATTAACATGAAATCGGCTGTTAAAAAAACATTTGAAACAATATACACAAGTCAGTCAACATATGGCGTATCCAAAATAAATTTAATTTGAAGATTATGTCTACATACATAGTGAGAATGACTTTTTGCATTCTTATCAATATTTATTGGCTATATTTTTATTCTGGCTCTGTGCACCCAAACTTATTTTCCGCTCTTATTAAAAATGACCAAACGTGGAAGAAAAAAATTAAATCCAAGTTTTGCAGTTGAATAGCTCTTTATCTTGTCGGATTCCAAAATATTAAAAAATTAATACAAAAATTTATCGAATATAATAAAAATGATGAAATTGGCTTACCGGTATTAAAAATTATGTTTTAACTCCAGGTAATATGAAAAACTGTTATTGCTCCAATGTTTTAGCAAAATAACACAAACTCGACTTTCATTCTTATAAAAATTTTACAGCTTAAAATATTGCAAGCATTAAATTTTACAACCGCACTCCTTAAAGTGTACTTGTATAAAGACAAGGAACACACCAACGCAAAGTAGTGCTAATGCATCTGAACACAAGGGAGACGGAAATTTTCGTGAGCATTGCAATGAGTCACCCTTCTTTGCATCACGCTTTATTTGAGTTCCACGTCGACCAATTTACATTTTCAGTCATTAGACAGCACTGTAAAGCAGGATCAAAAAATGCGGCCATAGCAGTTTTATTGACTTTTCAAACGCAAAAATCTATCTCAAACACTATTTTACACCTATTATAGCCTCACAATTCTC